>MQRK01235350.1:8325-20959 GCA_001938485.1 Girardia tigrina
AGCTTCACTCGCTTTTTGACCTCGATTAAAGGCGAAAAGGTGTCGAAAATGCGATTATTTGTCGACTTGACAATCCATTTGACTGTTCTAAAAAATAACATATGAAAAAATGATTACTTTAATCTTTTAGAGCATAACACGGCTTTCTAATGGTATATAACACTTCGCCAAACATCAAAAAGTCTTTGTAGAACAAATAATTTCATGTAACGGCGAGAACTTATGCAACAACCCAATATTTGTTGATGAATATATCATTTGATTTCGGGAATTGAAAGGGAAGTCACTTTATATTTTAGACAGATTGACTTTCTCATTCTTATTTAATTGTTCTTTCTTCAACCAAATTTTCATTACAATTAATTTTGCAATTATTATTTACACATGGTTTTTCTTATTGAAAAAATTGATTAGAAATGTGGAAAAGACAATCTCTTTATACACAACAGTAGTATATTCGGATAATCAGTTCATTGTATGAACGTATCTTTATTTATAACAAAACTTTTTTTAATTTCTCATACCAAACATTCTTTCATAAGTTGCTTTTTAAAGCCACTACTAATGTGATTTGATGAAATCATTTCAAAGTACTGAATATACATAGTGTTTAGTTTAAAATTTCCCTATTGAACTAATCTTCATTTTACGTGATTATAAGGCGCACCTTATAAAACGTAAATAGTTACGATATTAAATGTTGAAAAAGAATCAAAATGAATTTAAATGTATCGAAATGAATGATAAATAAACTTATTAAGTATGATTAAATGTATAAAGCAAAATAGATAATGTTAAACTGATATAAAATTCAAAAAAAAGATTCTTTATTTATTGATAACGGTTGATGTATTTCATATAAAATTAATTAAGAAACGATTGTTTTGAGAAACCTAATTATTGCGATTGATTTTCAAGTGATTTTTACCTTTTTTTCACCTTACTACTTTATCGTGTTATTTTTTTGTATCTTTTAGGTGTAAAATTTGCTGTATGATAACACTAAAGGAAAATATGAAGAAGTTCACGGCGCGTTTCTATACCTCACAGATGCATTTAGCATAATACCAATTGACCACGTCATTGAAATATTGAGGAGGAAAGGAATGAACTCTAAATCTTGCGACTTAATCAAACAGATATACACTAACAACACCTCATAGTATTCTTGTAATGGACGATCCATACCAGCGATACCGATCAACAGAGGAGTTAAACAAGGTTGTCCCTTCTTAATGCTCATATTAAACATTAGTTTTTTGTACTTTGTTAGAAACTTCTCTCTATGTCCCAATTCTAATTAACATAAAATGTTAAATACTTTTTGGTGATGATGTTCAGTGCCAGAGATAGATTGATTCCAAAGAGTAAGATATGCAACATTATAACATAGAATATTCCAAAAGTCATACAAATCTTACATTATCCAATTCTGACCGAAATACACAGAACACCAGAATCTGGAATTAAATCTAAAAATGCAGAATCTCGTGTCTCGTATATGCCGACGATGTTACTTTAATATCCAACATACATGAAGGTCTCCAAGAAATGGTCAACAAAGCCTTCAAGTGGACAACATGTAACTCAATGACATTCAACCCGAGTAAATATGAATATTTATGAATGTTGGGTTCTTGGTCAAGATTAGAATTCATTAACACAAAATTTTATTTCTATCACAATAACAATTAATAAAACAATTTTTCTTGCGGAACTTTTCTTTATTTTTCTTTTAACCAGAAGCATTATACATAAAAATACTGGATTATACATACTGAGAAATTATTTATTAAAACATTATTTTAAAAATTGAATTGATTATTTTTTGATTTCGTTAATTTATAGATTAAAATTTTAATATTTTCTAAAAATTTTGTAAAATACATTATAAAATCTACATAATTTACTGTTTTATTTTGTATCATTTTAAAAACGTATTTTAGTTAAATTTAAACTTTTTCTATTAATTTAAAATTATTTTGATGTTGTTATTTCAATATTATTTATTATTTAATTATAAATATGATATTACAAATTAATTATTCAAAAAATTAAGTCACTAAAAAACTCCTAACAATCAACAAACCAGAAAAACAACAAAGTATTCATCAATAGACAGGAAATTCTAGTCGTGGACGATGAAAAAGGCTATCATTATCTGGGAGTAGATTTTACAAGAAAAACTAAAAGTTCCCCCACTGAAATCTTCAAGAATGTAATCAAGGACTGTTTCCGAATTGTCAGGAAGAAGGGAGCATCTGGGCCCATAGATATGCTCTGAGAGAGCCAAAAATGTCTTTGATCGCACTTGAGCGATTTTCATTCATCAAATTGTCGTACTGATTAATGACAAATCCTTTCGGACTCCAGGATACACAAAACGCATTCGATTTATGATTTATAATATCGATTTTGTTTTCTTTCACACAACACAGTGAAAACTCTAGCTCTGTGAATGAATTAATGAACAAGCAGGCACTGAAAGAACTTCTAAAATTTTGTACCAAAAATGTACCTTTTCTTTTTAATGATAAATGGTACATTCGGGAAGACGGTGTCGCAATGGGTTCCCCATTAGAACAAACTTTGGCATCAATATTTATGAAGTCACTTGAGGATAAAATGAATGCATACCCTGGTGAAAAACCTGTGTTGTACAAGAAATATATATATATATATATATATTATTTAAATTACCAAAAGAAAAATTTATTATTTTGTAAATTTAATATTCATTTACCCATCGAGGAAATATTATTCTCTCTTCCGTAATTATCATTGTCGGACCGAAATCGCTTTCGAAATTTAACTTTTTGTTCTTTTCTTTTTTCGTCTTCCTTTTTACTTTTTCTTCTGATTTCGATTTGTTAATATTCTTATGAAACTGTGACGAATGTTTGTGGCGATCGTTGAGACTGAATCCACTTTGATCATTACTTTCTTCTAGAGATAATAAATGATTTAACAAAAGATTTAATTGTTCTTTTTTATTTGATGAAACAACTTTTTCTTGACGATTTTCACTCGAATCTCTTTCTTTTACTTCTACTTCCTTTAATAAATTCATTTTATTTCTGTGAATTTGTTTGGAAACGATCTGAGAGATCTTTCTATTTCTTTGTCTGTGTAATTTACGAGTCTCATTGCAAATTGTATTTCGAACAGGTTTATACCGTCTGTCTTTATATTCGGTTCTATCTGAACTTCTTTCTGAATAATTGTTTGATATGTATTTTGTAGAATAATTTCTATTTTTGTATGAATCGTATGTGGAAGAACTTTCTCTATTCATTTTAACAAATAATGAAGATCGATTTGTATAATTATTGTATATTTTATCGATAAATGGAAACAAAATTATATAATATAATATTTATTTCTGATGTGATTGGTTAATAATGTATTCAATTAAAATATTGTGCAAAATAAATGAAACAAAGTTTAATTTTTTTAAATTTATTTTAAATTTTCTTTAATTTATACAACAAAGTTAATGTAAAATGTAATTGTAAATATACAATGCTATTACACTGCAGACAATATCAAATTGGTTCAGGAAATTCGTGAAAAGTAATTTTAACCTCAATAATGAGTCTCAGGGTCGCCCTGAAAGGCAGGTAGACTGAAGGTAATTGTGGACTCGAACCAATCACAAAGTGATCATGATTTATCGAAAAACGTTTGCTGTTAAAAAGCAAATAATATTGAATCATTTGACTCAAATTGGTAAAGTAAAAAATTTGGCTAAGTATGTTTAACACGAATTGATTAAGAAGCAGAAACAAAATTGAGTTTGTTAATAGTGAAGACAGCAAGGCTGATGAACTGACAAGAATACCAAAACAATTAAAACGATGCAGTTGCCTTTTGTCTGTAATAGATAACCTATTCAAACTACAGAAACTTCATGACAGATGTCATTTAGGTGCAAAGAGAATGCGATATCTGTGCGATAAGTTGGAAATAAATGTGTCAAATGCGGATATAAAGGATTTGATCTCGAAGTGTCAAAGTTGCCAATCTATTGATCCGGCGCCAATAAAATGGGAAACTGGAAAATTAGCTGTCAATGAAAACTGGATAAGACTTGCAGCGGATTTCACAAAATTTGATCAACAAAAATTCTTAAGAATCATTGATTTTTGACCTTCTGGATTTGCTGTATGGAAACTAATCAAGGCTGAGGACGTCAAGTAAATTGTTGCAGAGTTTTCAAATTTGTTCTGCGACCGTGGATCTCCAAAGGAGTTGACTATTAACAATTATACAACATTTCATTCAGCGAAATTCAGTAAGTTGATGAAGAAGTGGAATGTACATGTCTTATACCGCGCTATTAATCGACCAAATTGCAACGGAATAATAGAGAGAAATCATAAGACAATCAAGAGAATCGCGTCTAGATCGAATATCAGTATCCTGAAAGCCTTATGGTGGTATAACAATACACCATCCGATGGAAAGGAGACACCTAGTTCAGTACTTTACAAATACGTTCCGTTCGGTTTGGAAATAAAAGAAAGAATTGAAAAGGAACCGGTTTACAATAAGGTAAAGACAGACTTCGTAGAGCAAAAAATAGTCTGGGTAAAGCCTGAAAATAATATGCCATGTACAAAACCATGGACAAGAGGCAAAAAATGGACAAAATTGTAAACATTTAAAATTTTATAAGTTGATTGCATCTTATTTACAAAATGAAATTATGTAATCGATTTACGTAAATGAAATAAATTAATTTTATATGTAATAAAATTTTATAAAAGCAGTCTAAAAATAAAAAAATTTAATTAAAAAGAAAAGTTCAAAAAAATGTTATCGAATATAATAAATTATTTTTAAAGTTTAAAATGTCTTTTTACAAATTGAAAGTACAGGGTTTTTCATTCAGTTTTGACAATTTTCCAAATGGTTTTGACAATTTTCAAATGGTTTTGAAAATTTTCCAAATGGGTTTGACAATTTTTCAATTGATTTTGACAATTTATAAAATAATTTTAAAACACTTAAAATTTTTGATGTTGACTTTTTAATGAAATATAAAAGATTTTTAACTTTTGTTAGTCAAATTATAAATAATATTTTTAAAGGAAATCAAATTTTATTATTCTACTGAATAATATGAAAGTTTCAAAGGTAGGACTAAGAATCTTGGTCTCAAGGAACAAAACTAATAAAAAATTTTCATGCTTGGATTTCATTTCAAATTGGTTGTTTATATAAAATATAGAAGAAATTCGTTAATACGGACTTTTATGGACCATAAAAATAATCAATGTTATCCAAAAATAAAAGTATGTCATTGTTTTGTAATTACATTAAATCTTTTTTGAGTAAATTTGTTTACTGTAATTTATTGATATTTATCAGTTTAGTATGGTTTATTGTAAACATTAGAATATAATAAATAAAACATTTCTAAATTAATAATACCCTTTTACACAATGATTTAAACTAAAAAAAAATAATTGAAAATAAATTACAAAATAAATAAATAATTCAAATGAAGTTAATAGATAATATTTATTATTCATCAATTATATCTTCTTTATCTAAATTGTATTCAACGTCTCTTTGAGTTCTCTGTGGAACCGCTCAACCTTTCCATTGCTTTGTGGGTTATATGTTGTTGTTCTTATTTTAACTATTGAATAATCTTTACAAAGCTTCTTGAATAATTCTACTTCAAATTGCCTACCTTGATCCGAAATAATCATTTTAGGTGGTCCATATCTATTAATCCACTGTTCTTCAAAAACTTGTGCCACTTCATCTGCTGTAATTTCTTTAGTTGGAATTACTTCAAACCAACTTGATGCTCTGTCTATTATGGTGACTAAAAATCTTTTCTTTTTATACTGGTCGTCAAAATGATTAACACAAACAACTTTTTTGTGATAATTATTTTTCCTTTGAAATATTTTTATTCTACCAATATAAATTATTTTCCTCATTCAAGTACTTATTATTATATTAATATTTTTTCTTTTAATTTTGCTTTTTTTATATAAAATTTGAATATTTATCACTTAGGCAGTTTTCTAAAAGGTCCAAATGAATAACGCAAACTAATTGTATTAACATAAGCTACATTTTATTGTACAATCCACCGTTTTTACACAATATGATGGCTACAGGTTTTCGAAATGTTTCATATAACTTTTTTATTATATCCCTTTTACATGAATTTAACTCAAAAATACATTTATTAATGGCACTCAGTAATTCAGATTTATTTATAAAGGATGCGCCGTCATAAACCGTATCAGAAATCATTTTCCATATGTCCTCTACAATGTTAATATCGGGACTTTTTGATGGCCATTCTAGAACTTTTATATCACTATTTATCATAAAGGACTTAATTGCCTTTGATTTGTGGATTGAACAATTGTCCTCTTGAAAATAGTAATTCGACCTTAGGTTTAACTTAATTATGGGTACAATCATGTCACATAATATGGCTTCGTAACTCTTAGCTTTAAAAATTCCTTCAATAACCCTATATGATAATAATCTATTCGGGAGGACGATCAACCACAACATTAAACTTCCACCCCCGCATTGTCTCTTAGGTCTAATCAATGTGACTGAATCTATGCTACATGAGTACCAGCCATCAGGACCATCAAGGCAGAATCTCTTTTCGATGGAAAATACAGTGATTTCCCATGGGTGATTATCGGAAATCCAATTGGTTATGTATTCAACTCTCTTTCTTTTATGTATCGCAGATAAAACAATTTGTGTTATCGAATTCTTATATCTATAACATATCTTTCTCATACAACGTTGTACTGTAGATGTAGATACATTTAGTTCGCATTCTTTTTTAATTTTTGAGGAATTTACTTTCGTTTTTTCATCAATTAATCTTGAAAAGCATCGTTTTATCTTCAATTTGTCTTTTTTTTGTAATAATTCTTTTCTACCAGTTTTCTTATGATGAGACCTTGCTATATTAACACATAAACTACGAGCAGCATGTCGAGTAACAATTAAAATATTTCCGATTTCGTTATAGGTTTTTCCAGTCTCACGTAACGATTTAGCAATATCCTTAATTTCTTTTGGTTTCATATTATTATCTAAAAAATGTATCACCTAAATAATATATAAACTTTAACAAAATTAACAAATTTCAATGAAATAATTAAATAAATAAATTTGCGTTATTCATTTTGACGTTTTAAAAAACCGCCTAAGTGATAAATATTCAAATATTATTTAAACAAATAAAATTAAAAGAAAAAATATTAATATAATAATAAGTACTTGAATAAGGAAAATAATTTATATTGGCAGAATAAAAATATTTATAAAAATATTAATATAAAATATTAATTCTGACGACCAGTATATTTACCGGTAATGGTCCAACGATATCGATATGCACCGTTTCCAAAATGTCGCATTCTTAGTAGTTGACAGTTTTTATCTTAGGATGCTGGGTTATTCTATTCCAATAACAATCGATACATTCCTTAACCCTATCTTTGTTCACTCGACGCATGCCTGGCCAACATACATCTAAGTGCATCATTTCATACGTACTTTTTTCTCGGTAATGTCCTGAGTTATGCACCTCTTTGAAACATTTCTCTATGTATTCCTTCGGTATTAATGGTCTTATTTGGTGTTTGATACTGATATCATACCAGATCCCATTGAACTCAATAACTTCTAATGATCTTGATTTTATTGAGTCATTTAACACTTCCTCTTGCTTACCTCTTAAATCCTCGACTAAAATTACTGGTAAGAATTTAATTTGATTTACTTCTGTCCTTGATAAAAAATCTGCCAAGTTCGATTTTCTATTTATGTGTTTGATTACACACGAGAACTGTGATATAAAGTTTATTTGTCGTTGTTGTCTCGGACTAGGGTTTTTCATCTCCAGCACATGCACCAAAGGTTTTTGACCCGTAAAAATTTCAAAATCGCGACTTTCAATTAAATCTCGAAAATACCTGATTCCATCGTAAATGGCTAAGAGCTCCCTATCGAAAGTTGAATACCGACTCTCTTGCACCTTTAATTTTCTTGATTGAAATCCAACTGGAGTTGCTTATTTTCTATTGTTTGGTCTAGGACCACTCCAATCGCGATATTCGATGCATCTGTTGTTAATCTTAAAGGAGCTGCTTCTAGTAACATCGATATATTATTAATTTGCTTTAAGCTTTCTTTTAAGGAACTATGAGTTTCATTTGCCTTTTCGTTCCAAACTATTTTATCATTCTTTTGTTTGTTTTTTATTAGTTCACACAAAGGTGCCAAAATTTCCGAACACTTTGGAATGCACTGATGATAAAGATGGGTTTTAACTGTTTATTGCTGATAAAATAACCTAGAAATGGTAATTCTGCTTTTAGAAACTCACATTTCTTAAGGTTTATCTTTAATCCATTCTCTTTTAATTTCCGAAAAACTAATTCGATATTTTCAAGTGTTCTTTATATCGGGGTTACCGATTAAAATATCATCAATGTACACTACAATGTTTTGGCATCCTCGAAAAATGTTATCCATAACTATTTGCAAAGTGGCCTAGGCGTTTCTTAGGCCGAACGGCATTCTATTGAATTGGAATAACCCGAATGGAGTTAATATCGCCGTTTTCTTTATGTGTTCCTTCTTCATTGAGATTTGATAGTATGCTTTCTCTAGATCGATTTTAGAGAAAATTACTGCCTTGTTTAATCTAGTTGTCAAATCCCTCAGTAACGGAACTGGGTAAGCATCCTTGGTAGTCATTGCATTTAGATGTCGATAATCCCCGCAACATCTCCAATCTCTATTGCTTTTTTTAACTATCATTAATGGTAATGCCCAATCTGAGTTCGACTCTGACACTATATTTTTTTAGTAATTCACTAAAGATTTCTTTTGCCGCTTGTAATTTTTCTGGTGATAATTGTCGAATTTTAGCATGAATTGGTCGACCGGTTGTACAAATTTGATGTTCCGTTTTTACACACGTACAGTTCCTTTTTTCTGATTCATCGACTTTAATGAAATCGATTACCAACTTTTTAAATATTTGATTATCAATCTATTCCACGTACATATTATCTTGCACTTCACCTCTGTGATGATTTGAGTCCTTTAAATCCGCAATGACTTTGAAAACTAATGAGCTTTGTTCTCCTATTGTGGGCCTCCCATCTCTTTCAATGGTATTGAGCCTAAGGCTCTTTAGAGGGTTCACCCAAACTTCCTATTACTTCATCTAACACTTCTTTGGTTGTTTCTGGATTATCTGAGCTTTTTGTCCTAATTTTTGAAACTTTACTTGGCAAATTTTGGTGGTCACTTAATGTTAATATAGCTGTTTTGAATTTTTGTCTACCTGAGTTAACAAACTTCTTGACCTTGACACCTTTTTTTAGTTTCTGATATTAATTTTACCAATTCTGTTTGATATATTTTTTTCTAATTTGATCTCGTGATGTTCACTCAGATTAAATATTCTTTTATTTTTGCAATCTACTCACAAAAAAATGTAAAAGGTTAAAAAAATCAGCACCTAAGATCGGGTTATTAACCTTGGTAATGATGAATGTCCAATTGTAAATTCTCTCATTTAATTGTAAATCTAAATTCAGTGAGCCGAAAGTTTGGATACTACTTCTGTTCGCTGCAAAAAGATTGTTTAAAGATATATTTGTCTCAAATAGTTTAACTAAATTAAACGGAATTAAAGAAACCGTTGAACCGGTATCAACAAGGAACTTATATAAAATATTTGAAGGTTGCACCGTAAACGTGTTTTAAACGTCACCTATCCTTAGTTCTCGGAAAGGTGAATTTTTGAGTTTGACGAAAACAAGTTACAAGGTTCCTGACAACGAAAGGCTTTATTTCCAAAATTCTCATGGTACCAGCATAATGTTCTAGTGTTGTTATTTATTTTAAACGGTTTTTTTGAATTTGACTTTGTTAACTTATGTATTGGTTCATAATCTCATCTTACGTTTTCATTTTTACTCAACTTTTCTTTTATATTTCTATTTTCTAACTTTAATTCATTGATTTCATCTTTGAAAGCCTTAAGCATGGTTAATATTTCCTCATTCGGATTATCATTCTCATTTAGACGAGTAGCATATGCAATTTTTAATTTCTGAATATTCTTATCGATGTGTTTAATATCATATGCCGTTAGTGTTTTTTCACTATAAATTTCATCTGCTATCTCGACAAGTTGTTCATTGTTTTTATTTTTATAAGCGATCAGTTGGATTCTGAATTCCTCTGGCATCGCTCTTAAAAAATGTTCTTATTGTGAAAAATTTTGAAACAATTAATTTTTATAAAGAATTTCTAAAATAATTAAATATTTAAAATCAAAAGTTTTTAAAG
Source organism: Girardia tigrina (assembly GCA_001938485.1). Classification (NCBI taxonomy): domain Eukaryota; kingdom Metazoa; phylum Platyhelminthes; order Tricladida; family Dugesiidae; genus Girardia; species Girardia tigrina. Next base: position 18,697 of record MQRK01235350.1, read on the forward strand.
CAATTTTAAGTAAAAAAATATATATCTTAATTAATTTAAAAAAATATTTTAGAAAATAATCAAATTTTAGTTGTAGAGTAAAAACTTAAAATGAAATTAATTTGGAAATAATGGATTTTTAAATAATTGATTTAAAAGAAATATATAAAGACAAGGATAATTATGTTCGTACTAATTTTAAAAGTTATTCTAAAAAAGAAAATAGTGAATTTTGTTGCCAGATATGTAAATAAAAAAAACAGATAATTTTAAATTTTAAAGTCAGTTTGAAATTCTGCAAATTAAAGATTTAACAAATAAACAGTTTTCGTAAATAGAAATAAATATTAAGACTTTTATAATTAATGTATCGTAATAATAATAAAAATTTGAATATTGTAAATTATTTTGTTGTATTTAAATTGTATCTAAAATTAGTATGGTATTTAAAATAATTGAAGGTAAAAATGCTTGTAAACTGAAATATTGATAATAAAAAAAACATTAAAATCTTTATTAATGTTTCACAAAAAAGAAATAACATTAAAATAGTTCTAAAATAATAAAAAAATCATTATGGTTAACTTAGTAAAAATATGACTATGAAATTATGTTGGTTTTAATTTAATAATAGTGAAATGTAAATTTTCAGAATAAATAGAATAAAAATTTTTCAATTTAAAAATAATTTATCAGTTTATTTATATTTATAATTTCATATTTTGATATAAAAAATCTGGTCAAAAAGAAAACGAAGAAAAGTTCCTCGACAAACAATTTTTTATTAAAAAAAATTGTTAACTAAAAATTGTTTGAATAATTGTTAATTGTGTTATTAATAAATTTTTGGTGTTAATGAATTATAATCTTGATCAAGAACCCAACACTTATAAATTCTTTATTTTCTTCGATATTATTTAATTTAATTTTAAGTTCGTTTAATAATTCACTTGGTTTTCGATCACCTAAATTAACATCCTACTCTTATGCAGTCATCTAAAATTTTTCTTTTGTTTAATTTGTATTTTTTTAATAATTCCAATTTCAACTTTTCCCAAGGGATATTGTCCTCCAAGATTTCATTGATTCATGCAACAAATTCCCTCAAGATTTTAGACGGTAATTTTGGTAAAATTTCGCTGCAAATTTGACGCTCATTAACGTTATTAAGAGTCGCCAAGTCGTTCAGGAATCAAAGATGTTCTCTTCATAGAGAAATAAAATTCCGAAATAGCTATATTTATTGCAGAAATGGAAACTATAATAGAATAATCTCTTTCGAGATTCGATTTTAATTTCTTTAAAGAGATTCCAGCATCATCCTCAATTCAGCTTTTAATTGCTTCGTTGTGAACATCATCTAGAAAAGATGCTCTTGCACATTCCTTATAGGTCGTCTCATATATTCCTGTTGCAAAAAACTTCTTAATAATTGCTGCCACAATCGTTCTTTTTATATTCAATATTGAAGAAATTTGACGAATTTCACTGCCATAGTAATAGAGTTCTATTATTCTCTTTCTCATTGTGTTTTCTACTTTCATCTATAATGAAAAAAAGTAAACTACAAAAAATATAAATAAATTTAATTTTACAATTTTAAATAATACACTTTTCACTAAAATTTTAATTTCAAATTATTAAAATGATCATATTTATTTTCAAACTTTAGTGATTAAATTTCCATTAAACTGAAATGTAATACTATTACATTATATTTTATGAAATCATTATTTTTTTATTTGTAAAAATGATTGATATTTTTATTATTTTTACATTGAAAATTTCCTAATTAAAGATAATCACAAATAATTTTCCTATGGTGATTAAAATCTATTGTTAAAAGTTAAGGAGATTATGAGAGGTCAAATAACATTTTGAGGATTAAAGATAATAATTAAAATATTATGCAAAACAAAAAAATCAATGTTTTCATTTTCCATCTTATGTTACATATACTTTTCTATAATATGCCAGAAAGCAAAACAGAGGACTGTCACTATTTTGAAATTCTACTAAAAAACTTTGAATCGAATAATTTTATTTCCGGTTAGATAGGAGGGGAAAAACAAATAATCTGATCATTGCCAAGCAAACTCATTTACGGAAAACATTTCTTTTTCTTCTCTGTCACTCACAATGAATAGCTAACTTACATCTTAATTAGATTTATATGGGAATATGATTATGATAAAAGAAAAAGATTTACAGCAATTTTATAATTTAATAGAATTTGTCAGTTAAACAGTTACTATAAACAATATATATATATATATATATATAT
>MQRK01235351.1:21932-35244 GCA_001938485.1 Girardia tigrina
ACCGCTCTACATTAAATATTCCATGAGTTATAATCGATTCTTTAAAAGTCGCTCAAGTGCCCGATTTATTTTGCACCTGAGTGTATATATATATATATATATATATATATATATATATATATATGTGTAAAAATTAAAGAAAAATAATAAATAATAAATAATAAATAAAAAAATAAATAAAAAGAAAGAAAATTAAAAAAAATCAATTTTGTATTAATTATAATTAATTTTGTTGTGATTGTTTCAACGTCTGTATTTCTGTAATTTTATTTTACATTTTTATTGCAATGTTTAGAAATTTGGCTTTGTTTGATTATTATGTTATTCATTTTGAATTGAGCTTTATAGACAGTGTTGTGATTTTATTGAATTTGCTTCTTGGGATTTGAATACTGCTTTGTGGTTTGATGATTTGCGTAGAATTTGAATTTTACTAAATTTGTTCGATATTCTTTAGTGATTTTGAAAAATAAGTAAAATTCTCTCAAGGATTATGTGATTAACTTTGAGAAACAGTGTTTTATTTGATGAAAAATCAATTAATAATAGCATAGGAAATAATACTGTAGAACGAATCGGGGAATCCGAATATCAATAAATTGTTCGGAGTATTCGGGAAGAAAATAATATTAATTTGGTATTCGAGTGTATGCTGTTGGATCTCGAGGACGTTATTGAGGGACTCTATTCATCAATATAAAATTGCTGAATAATCATTTACAATAAATGCGATTCCGTATTATCATTAGGGTACACTCATATGAACCCGAGTGTCCTCTGCAAAAGTACATTTTTATTTTTTATACAAGTATGTGTGAGTTTTGGTTTTCTTTTTGGAGTAAATGTAAATGTTTTTTTACATTGGTGATTAAATCGAATGGATCTGAAAAATGAAAGAGGAAAAAAAGAATAAATTGAAAAAAGAGAGAGATAATGGTCAAAGAAGAATTAAATTTCCCTATCATTATATACAATAATAATCATATGCTTTTAAAAATCACTAATATTATTATTAAGTCAATTTAATCATAATTGTAATTCTATTGCCAAGACATTAGAACGAACAATTCTGCGTCATTAGAACGAGTAAATGAATTGTATTTCCTTCGTCATTCTGGACTGGATATATCAATTGGATATATCAATAGACGTTGGTTATTTACTTTTACTGTTAGAGTTGTGATTTGTTATTCATTCACTGAATTGATCAGATTTGTCCAATTATTGTTTTTTGTATTTTTACAATAACGAGTATAATACAATCATTTTAATTTACTGAACTTTACGTTGTTAGTTTATTTTAAATAAAAGTAACTTCAGGTTCGCATCATCGAACTTTAGGTTGATTTTATATCCTCAACTCAGAAATAATGCATAATAGTTACACTGAGTTGGAAAGGAAACACAGTTAACAATATCGTCTTAATTGTTATGATGAGAACCACAAATATTCAAGGTGAGAGATCACATTTGAGTGGGAGTCTACTCGATTCATAAATCTGATTTTTATTGACAATGGTAGGAAATTTAATAAAGTCGTGAATGTTAATAACAGTATCAAGAGTACTGATCTGGGTTTCCAGCCTAGTAATTTTTAACATCGGTGTCCCAACAATCATAGTTTGTGGTTATGATGAGAGCCGTTTCACTTCCCATTCTTGTTGATTTGTCTAATTTATTTGATCATTTTTGAGTTTGCGGTCTCCTTTTTGAAATTTAAATTTAGCTGAAATCATTTTGGTGGGAAACTTTTTCAAATGAAGACACGGTTTTTTTTAAATTCACTGAATTTTGAACTTATATCTTTCAAATTTGCTTTTCATATTAACTGGAATCATTATTTACTTGCTTTAACATAAATATATATTTTTAACATAAATATAATTGTTAGGAGCGTTGTTGAGTTCATAAAATCTTTAAATTTACAATCTGATCAAATTAATAATTAAACAATTACATTCCGTAAAATAGTGTTATAGATATGTTAAAATCAGAGTTTCCGAATTTAATGTAAAATTAAAATTTTCGAATTTGAAATCTAATCAATTTAATAATTCAATATTTTAAATTTCTATTTAAAAGAATATTTTTATAAATAGCGTAAAAAAGTAATTTATATAAAAATAATTTTTAATGGAACATAAAATCAATAAATAAATTTATTAATAAAGGGATTTGTAATTTTATATGACTCATAAAATCTAATTTTTGAGAAATAATAAAATCAAATAATAAAATCATCTTTTTTACTGAAACCATAACATCAGAAAGGTACTGCAAGGAAATCCTTTCTGCTTTCATCGACCAGTTAACTGAAGAAGAACGATCAACTGGTTATTTTCAGCAAGATGGCGCAACAGCAAATACCGCAAACATTTCGCTTCGTTTTTTGAATGAGATCTTCCCAAAGAGAATCATTTCCAAAGAAATTTGGCCGCCAAGATCCCTAGATCTAAGTGTTTTGGACTTTTACCTGTGGGGAGCGATAAAGCAAAAGGTTTACCGAGACAAACCACAAACTTTGCAAGACCTACGTGATAACATCCTACACCAAATTGAAGCCATCACCCAAGAGGAAATTCATCGAGTGTTCGAAAACTTGTAACGTCGAATTAACGTTTGTATTCACGAACTTGGTGGGCATTTCCAGCAGTTGTTGTGACTCTTTTCTTGTTATTTTTAATAAATTAAGAGACGGTCATTGTTCTTCACATAAAATTGACTATTCAAAATATTTTGTTATTGATTTTTAGAACACAGGATATCGTTCTTGTTTTGAAATTGCAGGTGCACAGTTACTTTTTGAACGCACTGTATTTGGCATAGGAAATGCCTGTCTCTCTGTGACTAGGTTTAGCTGTCTAAAATCAATGCAAGTTCAAACATCATTCTTTTCTTTCTTCCATACTCAAATCATCGGTGTATTTCATGGTGGATAACATTTCTTAATAATGTTGTTTTCCCACAAATTCTTAATAGTCTCATCGATCTTTTCTTCCAGATTAACTGGTTGCCTATGTGGTCTAAGGTTCATTGGAGGTCCTTTCGTATCTATTCTATGTTTAATCATCGTCGTACATCCGATATCCCATTTATCTGCCATAAAAACTCCTTGATGTTTTTTTAACAATATCCACAATCTTTGGTTTATCTGTAATTTTCATAATTTCCATGGCTCTTTTGAATCTTTCCTCGTTTGTAACCTTACGTCCAAATTTGGCTTCAAAGGTACATACTTGATAAAATTGTTCATTCACATGATTTTCTTTCTTTTTCCAATGTAACTCGATTCCAAACGCCATCTGCAGTTCTATTCCTCCTATTATGTCTATTTTTACGTCATTTACTACAATGAACGTTATATTTCTCCGTTTTTCTTTAATTTCCACGTCCACTGAAATTTTACCCATACAATGTAGTTGACTACTGTTCGCACAGTTTAATTTAATATCTGCCTTTTCTAATTTTACATTCGTTAGTTTTTCAAAAATCTTTCTATGGATTACATTTACTCTTGCACCTGTGTCTAATAAACAATCATCCACGTTACCTTGTATCATCAACTTTACACTCGGCCGGCCTTGCATTCTATCATACGAAATATTTTCTGCTTTCCATTCATCTATTTAAAAAATCCTGACATTTTCTTCTGTGTTCTTTTCTTCAATTGTTCCCACTAAACTGTGTCAAAGCTTATCCTCAAAAATTTCTTTCTTTATAAATTTCTGTACTTTATCATTTACTCTTACTTCACTTATTTCAGCATTCCTTTCATCGTCTATCACTACGTATATAATATTTGATATATTACTTCTACTATAAATACCAATACTTTGGGAGTCGCTGTTATCTTTTAATTTATTGCCCCGACTGGCTCCCCTTCTATCGAGGCGTTGCCGTTTGGGTATTCACTTCCTGTAACCGATTCTTCATATTCTTCTTCAATGTTATTCACGAATGTTTGATTATCTCCTCGTCTTCTGTCTTCTCTATCTCTATATCTTTGTTGATTGTATCCCGATCCTCGATAGTTATTGTCACCTGTATTTTGCTGTCTTCTTCTGTCATTTAGGTTTCTATAACATTCACTTTCACTGTGACTTTTATCTTGACATTTTTTGCATTCGATGTTTGGACAGTTTCTTCTTACGTGTCCCTGTTGTCCACAACCATAACATTTTATTGGTCTCCTTTCCGAACAATTTCTTATCATGTGTTCTTCTTTTCCGCATCCGAAACACTTGATTGGTTTTCTTTGTCTACGCGTTTCACTTGTGTGACCTACTTTTTCATAATTTTTACATTTGACCGCTTTCATGCCTTGAGCGTATTCTGTAGTATTTCTACCAACCCCTGTCTGATTTTGTCCCTATTTACTGTCTCCTGTTACTGCTTCTCTGTAACTCCGGGGTCTGTTTTGCATCCCCTGGTCTCTTACTATATTTACCTCTTCTGTCACACTTTTGACGTCATGTACTATTGAAATAACATTTCCTTTATCTTTTCTTTTATCTTATCAATTCCTTTCACTTTGTTAAGTCTCACTTCCTTTTTTATGTCCACATCATCACAACATTTTAATAATAATGCTTCCGTGAGGGCCTCTTTTGACAAGTCATGTTTCAAGATCTTGGCTGCGAGCTTTTCTACTTTCTCAAAAAATACTTCCGGTATATCTTCCTTCATGATATACTGGTATGCCTCAGTCAGATCTTCGAATAGTGAGGAAGTTCGAGAGAATGCCTTTCTCAATCGGTCTTTATAACCTACTATTGTCTTATCTACCGCTTTGTATGGATCTTTCAGATCTCTCTCCAACAAACTATTGTCTCTTGTTTGGCCTTCGCTATTCCTGCAAAATTAAAGAATGTTTCACATTCTTCAATAAATGTCTCCACATTATCGCCTTTTCTGTACTTTTCAGGTAACAGTTTACCCGTGAAGATATCCATTGCAGTTTTAGTCGCCATGTGAGAAGTGGTTGCAACATCAATATCAGAATTGATTTTTAATTTTAAAATATTTAATAAGCATATTAACATTAAAATATTTTACCTTTTAAATTAAAAAAATAATAAATTATTCTGGCAAGTTGCAAATTTAAATTAACCTCTCATACTCTCAAAATCGGATTTGATGTTGAGGTCCTAGCAACGATTTTCCGGCACAGCGTAGTGTTCTTTCTTCTTACAGTTATCTTAGAAAATCCATTTCTCATCCTGAGTCACAATTAGACATAATTTTCTTTCTTTTTGTCTTAAAATCATTTACTCGCAAGTAAAAATTTCCTTACTATTACCCATTTTTGAAATGACGAAACCATTACTAAATTTTGTGAAATTGTTTCTTGCTATAATGTATTGTGTACTGGAATGTATTTAAATTTTGTACAGTCAAACTATAAAAATAGTCATTTTAGTGAAAGCTTAGACTTCCAAAAGGAAAACTACATCAGAATAGTTCATACCACTTTTCAACTAAGAAAAAATGAAAATAAATATCAAATCTAACATAGTATAATTCGAACCAATTTCCATCATGATTTAGAAAAATACTCAGTAACCACGGTTTGTTTAGTCTTTTTATTTACATTTAATGCCAAATTTTTAAGGTCAATCAGAACATTAATGGCTTGTAGCGTATTTCCTTCCGCTTTCTTCGCCCAGGTTTGAATGATGAAGAGTGAATCAATAATCTGGTTAGTGGATGAGGTGAAATCTCCTCTGCATCAGCAACATCAACTTCATCATCTAACAGATCATCAGGACACATCATACTCTCCATAATTTCTCTGTCAGTCAAGAGAGGACTAACTTTTAATTGATCTTCTACCTCTAGATACTCCTTGAAGGAAACAGCTGCAGGAATATTGAGAAGCATTCGTTTAGTCTCAAAAATGTTTCAGTTTCGTTCATCTCCTCTGCATTGCAGTCATCTTGCTCCAAAAGTTGTTCGTTGCTTGGAACACGAAAGTTACAATAATGAAAGCAGTTGACAATTATAGTGCATGGAATGCTGTCCCATGACAGTTGCAATGCATAGAGGGCATCAAGCAGAGAGACGGAAAGGTCTCGATTCGCCTCAAACGATGCCTATCTTTTTAATAATATTCTTTTCTTGTCACGAATCTTGAAGGTGTAGATTATGCTCCCATCCATAGCTTGTAATTTTGAGGTAGTATTTGGAGGCAAAAACATCAGTTCGATATTTTCAAGGTCTTTGATGCATGGATGGACAGGACAGTTGTCCACAATCAAAATGATCTTCCTGTTGTGCTTCTTCATTTTGTGATCTAATGTCCTCAGTCACTCTTCAAACAGTAAACTGGTCATCCAGCTTTTTCGGTTTGTTTTGTATGAGACTGGCAATTTCGACATTTCTTTGAAGTAGCGAGGTTTATCTGCTGGCCCAATTATCAGCAATGGAAGCTTTTCACCGGTCATACTAGTGCCGACAAGAACCTTTATTCTATCTTTAGGTTTTTTTCCATAGTGCACATTTTATTTTTTGAATGCTAATGTGTTTTTTGGTAGAAGTTTCCACATTAACGCTAAAATGAAACAAAAAATTAAACGAAATTCATTTACTATACTTAAATGCATAATTTCATCACTCACCAGTCTCGTCATAGTTAAAAATATTAGACGGCTGATATCGGCGTAATATGAAGGTATATGTACAAATTTCCACTCTTTCACACTTGCTTCAGTCACATCTGTACTTTCTCCAGCTATTTTTCGGGAATAAATCTGATGTCGATCTATCCAGCTTTGAGTAATTTCCTCACTAATATTGCCAAAGGACCTACTAAAGTCGCATGCCTTAAGGCGCAGAGTTTCATCATCAATTAATATGTTTCTGTCACGTTGCTTTAAAAGAGGGGATGACTAATATAAGAAGTCGTTGACATTTTATACTGTACCTGTCGAAATCATTCCAGCAAGCATTTATCCACCTCTTCATTTGTTGCAGGTCTCAATTTCTTAGCCTTCAAATTCATTGCCGTAATGCACCGCTTATTAATCTTCTCTTTATCCTTTATAATAGTGGACAATGTCGAGGGAGGAATTCCAAATGATGATGCAATGTATTTCATCTTCTTATGCTTTTGAGAGTCAACATAGTCAATAATTTCTTTTTTTCTTAATTTTTGTTCATTAATTTTTAAGACAATTATGCAAAAGAAATCAGGATTTTGTATCATCAGTTTTCTGTTCTAAATTCTTTCATTTGATTTTCGTTGTGAGTTCAGTACAGTAAAAAAAATTCTATTTTGTTATTGGCTTCGTCTCATACTAAAATTCTGTCCATACAGTAATGTAATATAGAGAATATTTCAAGAAAATATATCACATTATCTGTAAACTCGGCTATCTCGAATTTTTTTCCGCCCGACATAATTCGAGATAACCGAGTTTGACTGTATTCAATTATAATTATTCATATTTTATTTGAATTAATTTGAATAAATTTATAATTGTTGACGACGATGTAAGAAAACATCAAAACAAATCATATGAATACATTTTCAAAAATTCTTTAATTAAGTTATTTATCAATAATGGTAAATTATCAGCTAAAAGATTCAATATTGTAATAATAAGGTGATTTATATTATATATTATAATATATTATAATATATATATATATATATATATTATAATATATATATATATATGTATTATAATATATATAATATATATTATTTTATATTATAAATATATTTTTTGATCAACCTTATGTTCTTCTGTTAATATAGAGGATTCCAATATTTTTTAAGTGTACACTATTTTGATTATCGAGTCATTGATTTCGTTAGTGATTAGGTCTTTAATGTAATTTTGCATCATTCAAACATTTTACTAAAGCAAATTGTAGTTTCGAACAAACTTTCTAACATAATCAGAAGAATTAACAAGCGCTTTTTACAGGGTTTTACCTCTCATTTCGCAATAGAGAAAACTTCATTTCGTAATTGAGGTAACGTTACTTCGTATTAAAAAAAACAAAAAATAAAGTTAAATTATTCATTTATAAACTGTATAAAATTTCAACATAAAATAAAAAAGTCACAATACTTGATATAAAATTTTCATTTAGTTTCCATCAATAATTTGTTCCGAACGTAAACATTTTGGCAAAAATTTCATCATATTGCTATAATAACCATTGCAATTCACGTCACTTATTAGGCTTGTAACATTCATCATACTATTAAAAAATTTCTCTTCATTATTAGGACGAGATTCTGCAACTAGTAATTTTCACTTTGCAAGCATATTCTCGATAGGATTCAAGAACGGAGAGTATGGTGGAAGAAAGCAAGCTTGTTTGATGAATTGTTAAAAATTTCTTTCATATTGGCATGCTTATGGAAAGATGCGTTATGCATTACTATTATGGCTTTGCGGGCTAAAATTTCTTCAAAAAACTGCTTATATGCCAAAACTTCTGTTTTCAAAGGGCTTATCTTGAACTAAATATTTTAAAATACCATATTTATTCATGGCACAACAGACTTTTGAAATATACTTCCATACGATTTTTCCACTTGAAAAATATGAAATTTAATAATTTTAATTTGTTTTATCAATTATATTATATGTATTGTAATTGTTAAATTTTTTAACTTAAAACTTAAAATATTAACGTACAATCATTTCTTCTATCCCGTTCCTTGTAACGTTAATTAAAAGCAGTATTTCGTGGTTCGTAGGTTACTCGTTTATTGAATTTTATCATCTGTCATTGCTACATGTTTAGGAATCTAGTGCAACTCCCTCTTCAATAATAAGGTTTATTTTCATAATATGGTACATTATTAATTGTTCTTGATGAGGATCTCCTTCTATATAAGAATGCACATCGGCAATTTGTGGTTAGAGTACTGATACTACTGATTTTTAACTCGGCTCATTAACCTTGTGATATTAGCATGAAGATACCCAGCAGAACCAATAGTTTATTTTCCACTATATTAACGCGACCTAAGAGCGTCCTAAATGTCTTTCTTTGTTTGTTCCAGGTATTACTGAATTGTCCGACAGAAGTGAGCATCTGGGCCCATAGAGATGCCTTCGAACTCCAGGATACACAATATGCATTCGATTTCTGATTTATAATATCGATTTTGTTTTCTTTCACACAACATAGTGAGTCTGTATCGTTCAAAACCATTAAAAACGACTCTTTCTCATTTGGATGCCACCGCAAATCGACCAACTGGCTCTCAGTATTCGGTTTATATTCACAAAATGTCGATTTTCCACTCTCCAGCAGCGATCTCTCGACATGGAACAGCCCGACAGTCGCCAATCGACCATCATCGGTCACCAAGGCGACCAGCAGAATCGACTCATTGCAATTGAACTCGATCCAGGCGACATTCAACTGGAATTTGATCAAGAAAATCGGATCGACACCCACGAGTTTGTCTTTCAAGTCGACCGATTCAACACTCGCTCTCTCGTACGAGAAGATACAGCAGAAATTCACATTGTTGTTGGCGATCGACGCCAATAATCCGGCCCGACAATCGATTGCATTATATTGGATGTTTTTCGTGTATTTAGTCGATGAAGCGTTTGAAAATTAACGTTTGTCGAATTCGATTTGTCGTTAAATCTTTCGAATCTTTCACAGATTAAATTAACCTTTTTTTGTATCGATTTTCAAATTGATTGATTCACATTTCGCTTTGTAAAAACCAATCTTATTAGAACAATTCTCTATTTGCCGATTACACAGAAATACTGCGCCGTTTATTTGATTATTTCTATTCAAATTTCGATTTAAAATCGGTTTGAGTTTGAAAATATCGACGAGAAGACTCAGCGCATCGAAAATCGTATCATTCAATTTTTCTTTTGCAATTTCAATATTTGCGGTTTTTCTCAACATCGCAATTAGTACAATTCAGCATCCAGTAAGGAAATTCACTCTTCAATCAATTCAAAACGATATTAAGTCACGTATTTAATTTATTTTCAACACTCAAAATCACACTCGTATTTACATGTATCTCAATTTACTCCAACCAAACAAAACTCAAGGTCATCAAAAAAAAATCATTTTTCAATCTCAAAAAAATTAAAATATTACAATTAAACTGGATTTTTCCTTTTTAATTACAATTATCAAAAATTTTCCTTTATAAAAAAACCAATTACAAAATTTGATAAATATATATAATTTTTTTTCTACCTTTAATTTTTAAATTTTAATAAAAATTAAATATATATTTTTCTCCTTTATCAATTCGTAACACCAGGATTATTTTATTTGCGATTACGCACTAATGTATCTATAAATAGAAAATAAGTTAAAATCAAATATTTTTCTCTACTGGTCACCGCTATATGAATTTTCGGTAGTATTTAGTAATAAATATTGTAAGTAGCGTTTATGTCACTTTTATTATTATCAAATTCCAAAGTCATAATTTAACACCACAAAATTTATTAATATCAACAATTCACATATTTAAACAAATTTCTTGTTTATGCAATTATTTCGCAATTAATTCATTGAATTTTTTCAATTAAATTTTGAAAATTTACGAAATTTAAACTTTAAAATATATTTGCATTTTTTTCGAAATTTAAACCTTAAAATAATTTTACATTTTTACGAAACTTTATCATAAAGACTAATTAATTTAAATTTACAATAAACCCTTTTATTAAAAAAATTATTTCTTAAAATGTTAATCCGTTAATTATTTATTTTCAAATTTATTTAAACTTATTTCATAACTTTTATTAAAATATATCAATTGTTATTACTGTAAGCATATTTTAAATAAGTATTTATTTATCATATTTTTACTCTACATTTGAATTTTTTAATTTATTTCTTTTAAATTTTCAAATTAAAAAAAATAATAAACTATTTTGGCGAAACTTAAATTTAAACTAACCCCTCATAAATATATTTTCGGTTTCCTTAATACCTATATTTTATTTGATTGTATTTTCGTAATGAGGAATTTTCAAAAATAAATTATTGCATTTTAAGATTCGAAATGACCTACTCTTTTCCATAAAAAACAACTTTATGGCTGTTTAATGTGCGGAAACAACGTTCCGAAGACCGGGCTATCTGAATCAGAAATTGGCACTAAACTTTGCGATCGACAATTATCAAGCAGGACCTAATTTACATTTATGATTTCAAAGTCAACTTCTTTTATTCATGAAAATTTATAGATTGAACCTACTGAAATTATTTATATTTCAAAGTCAGTTAAACATCAAATACAGCCCTGGTATTTTGTCTGTTCAAATGTAAATAAATTATTTTGTTAGATAATATATAATTATGTTAACGATGTTCCCCGCCAAGCAAAACATGAACCGATTTTTATTATTCAGTATTAGTATTACAATATTAAAACAACTTCGTTTTCTATGTATTTTATTATTTTTAATTGAATTAATTTGTTTTTAATTAATTATCTATTTATTTTTTTTCTTTTTCAGTAGTTTTGTCTTTGATGACTTTGATTATGTCGAATCATTTACAATACGTGATTGATACAAAATGCTTTGATTTGAACCGTAAAATGAAGTCTGCCGTAAAAGAAATGAGCAAATTATGTGTGGTACCTGACTTTTGGAGCCAGGTCTTCTTCTCGTTAGGGATTTTCGGTTTCTTATTTGTTGGTCTAGTTTTGCTAGATAGATCAGAACTCGATTCCCAAAAACGTTAATTGAAAGTGCAGAAGAACTGCATTTCAGGGATCCGGGGATGACCAAAGCCCATTCTATTCACTGCTCATTTAACGAGAGATTTTTGCTATTACATAAAATATCAATAAATATTTTTCTCAAATTTTGATTGCTGAGAGAAAATTTGTTTGTAAATATATTTTGACTTATTTGTAAATGCAAATAATTTATTTCGTTATAATTCTTTTGAATTTACGTGTTAAAGTAGTTATAAGAAATTAGACTAAGTTGGGGCTTTACAAGCATCGAAGAAGCACCCCTCAAACAGATGAAAAAAGAGTTAGAAAATTGTTATTGGATAGATGTATATAGAAATTTGGACCACCAAAATAAATCCATGTAGACAGAGGAAAACATTTGAATAGGCTTTGTTCAAGGACACGGCGGAAAAATTTAAAGTTTCGGTATTCTATTCGAGTCCATATCATTATAATACGAATGGAATCGTGGAAAGACAGTTTCGCACAATCAGAGATGCTTTGAATATTAGAATGAAGGATGGAGATCATAAAGATTTGACAGAAGTTTTATCAGAAATCGAGTTTATGATAAATAGTACTACACAAGCTACGACAGGCATGTCACCGGCCGAGATAGTATATGGAAGAAAATTGAGACATTGGTGGAAAAACAATTACGAAGATAACAAAAATTTGAAAGCAGATGAACAAAAAATAGAGACAAGAAGAATTTTTGAAGTTAGATACAGAGTATTGCTTAAGAAGGAAAATGTCTCAAAAGAAGGTTACCGTTACATGGATCAGGTAACAGTGGTGAAAAGAAATCACGAAAGAAACTAAGAGTTACAGCTTGAAGATGGAAGAACTTTAATTAGAAATATTGAATGGCTAAAGCCATTTAAATCGAGGGGGTTATGAGGAATATTTTGAATGTTTGATATTTTGCATTTGAATGTTATATGTTGTTTTGGATTTGTCTCTCCTACCCAGATGAATGATTAATATTTTAATTCTTATTATCTGAAAATATGTAATGTTTAAATTTATTTCTAATTAAAAATAATTGTAAAATTTTAAATAACTTAATTAATTTTATTTACAATTTTTAAATAAATAAATTGAATTGATATTTTTTTAAATAATTAATAATTATTTTAATTTTTAACCAATAAAATTTTTAGTAAATATTTTAACTATTTATTTAATTCTCTATTTTCTCAGATAATAAGATTAAAGTCATTAATTAATAGACTGATGCAATCTTACGAAAGCTTTGACAAAGATTGTCCTGAGGACAATCAAACTTTTTGTAATAATAAAAATATAAAAAGTCATATTGGTGTTCTTAATAATTTTAAAATTTTAATTTCAATTTTTTTATCAAGCTTTTGACAAAAGTCTTCAAATGTATCATTAAACTTTTTAAATTTAGATCATTGATCATTAATAATGTTATTTATACCATCTGTTTTTTAATTGAATATTATCAGTTATTAAATTTTTATGATTATAAATTTTATTTTTAATAGAGTTTTCTAAATCATTTAGAACATGCTCAATAGAATCCTTGTGATTTTTCATAATTTTAGCTATTTCTAAACATTTTTTGATTTAATTATCAAG
>MQRK01235352.1:16578-26809 GCA_001938485.1 Girardia tigrina
CCGCCAATTGCACAGATCGCACAACAGTTGGCACACAGAGTCATAACAGAAGATCCAGTCAGGGCGATTGAGAAGTGCCCTATAGTGAGAAGGGGTGGGTGTGGTGCGTTGCAAGCTCCATTGCAATCGGAATTTGCGTCAAGACTGGAGTAGTAATCGTAGAAGATGCTTGATGGCTGTATCAGGGCGCTCAAGTTGGGAATTCTAGTGCTGGAACTCCTAACTGATTCAGCAACAGTCAGCAAATGGCTCTCATCAGCGATATCGGGACGTGAGCCAATTAGATCTCAAGCACTTAGTGAGATCTTGATTATGCGATGAGTTGGCCTGTTTAAACAAATAATGGAAGAAAAAAAGATGTACGCCACAGTGACGCTTATCTGATCGGAAAAAAACAAAGCGGATGTTCTGACTCGAATCCCAAATACGTGGTAGTCACGGATTAGAGGAGCAGCGGTTACAGCGGCGGCGTCGGACGGGACTTAGCAGAAATTAATTTACGGCCTTAAACAGCTCCACAAAATGCATCACTTTGGAGTTAGACGTTTAGCACTCCTGGCGGGAAAAATTTGAGGACCGGGCAAAATATCAGAAGATCTGATAAAAGCTGAGGTACAACTGTGTGAACAGTGCACGTCAATCGATCCATCACCAATCCAGTGGGATAGGGGTGAGCTCGGAGTGACAAAATCATGGACTCGAATTGCCATGGATGTGACACACATCGATGTGGCAAAGCTTTTCACCATGGTGGACTGCGGCCCGGGGTGCTTCATGATTTAGGACCAAATTGCATCGTAAAACGAAGCAGACATCTGGTTTGTGATGAGCAGCATCTGGAACGAATTCGGTCCGCAAAACGAGGTAATTTTAGATAATTACAGTACATTTAGGGGTTCATGATTGATGAAGCTACTGGAACGGGCCGGTATCGACGTCCATTTTAGATATATGAACCGTCCGAGTGGTAATTGGATTGTGGAACACAGCAATAGGACAATTAAGATGATGGTTGCTCGGAGCGGAAGCCCAGTGAGCGAGATTGTTGCGTGGTATAATGTGATCCCGAACGCTAACAGGGTCATACTGGCATCGACTATATTTGCTCAGAAATAAGGGCTGCTCCAGTCAATAGCATTCAACCTGATAGGTCCCGGTCCGGAACGCGAGGTGAAAACAAGAGCAATGAAAATCGACGATGAAGTATTTGTAAAACCAGGACCTCCGTATTCATGTATGTCGCAATGGAGACGAGCAACAATCACCGATCTACATCTGCCGCACCAAGTGTATATATACAGTAGACTGTATCACATCAGTCATGTGTAACATGCCCCACCCGCAGTCATCTGTGACAGAGTCGATCAACTGGAAGATAGAGGCAGAGTTACAAGCAACACGTGAAAATAGTATCTGCGGTAGTTCGGGAACTAGTGAGATCGACGTATAAGAGCAGGAAGAGTTGCGATCGGAGCGACCAGGAGGGTCAAGTGCCCCCCAGAAAGATTAGCAGATTACGTCTGCCAGAGAATTTCAGTTTGTGAAAAGTTGGGCTTGTAAATAAAAAAATGTTATTGTTTATCTTTTATATTAGCAATTTTATTTTATTGTGTATTTTGTATGTTTTAAATTTAAATAATATGTTATTATTTACAATGTATATTATTATATATATTTATTTAAAAAGATATTATATACATTATTTAAATTAAATATTTATACGTATAAGTTAAGGTTTAATTTTAAGGTTCAGCGCATTCTTGTTCTTTCGCTTGTTTTTGTTATTACTATTCTTATTTTTTCTACGCATTTTATTTTTCTATACGCGTCCGTACCACACGCATTTTTACTATTGTTATACCTCATTTGCTACGCATTTCTATTTTCTTTACTTCATATAAAGGAACCAGCGCAATAAAAAATCTTTTGATAAATTAAGCTACTGATTCAGAATTATTCGAAAAATTATTATCAGTTAAATTGTCCGAAGTTAGTCCATCCCAGTTATTGTTATTCCGAAAATTTATTCATTATTTATTTTGCTGAAAAAAAAGAATTGATTTTGAAGAGGTTCTTCCGCTGTTATTGTGTTTTATTATTGTTATTGTTATTAAATTATCCTGGGCATTGTGTTTTCGAAGTTTTGATAACCATAATTCTCATTGTTTGGTGAGCATTCAAATTTATTATATTTTAAATTCAAATATTTTAAAATTTTATTATTAGTAATAATTTTATTTTATAATAAAATAATAATATTTATCTATCTTCAAAAAATCATTGATGGTCTGCAAACGAAGTTTTGTGACAAGTCTAATTCCCTACATTACACACGTAGGCTATTTTTGTATCAATTTTTCTTTAAAAAACATTGTAATTTTGTGAATATCTAAATATATCTTTTTATTTAAAAAGAATTGTGTTGTTATTGATTGATTTAATTTGATAAATTTAAATATTAATTATACATTCGGTTACACAAATATCAAATACACATCAAATTTATTAAATACAAACTGAAATATTTATAAAGCGGTTAGAAGATTCAATTTAATTTTAAATTGAATCTTCCTTTCTTGATTTCAAAAGGGGGGTTGAATACGCAATTATTTTAATCAACCCCCTTGAATCTCAACAGAAGACAGTCGAATTCCCCCCTGCTCCTAGTCTTTTTGTGTGCCCTGAGAGCAGTGGGGCGTGTGAGAAAGAATGGGAATTTATTTGTTAAATTAAATTCCTTTGTTTTAATTTGTGGTTGGCCCATTTTTAATAATTCAAATATAATTGTATGTGGTTAATTTTTTATTTTAATTTTCATTACATAAGTGACTAACATATGACTGACGAGTTGGATAAGAAAAAATCTTTATTGTTATAAATTTTTTTTGGATAGTAAATTTAGTAAATAGATAAATCAAATTTTATTTAAGATTATTTAAGTAATACTACACTACCGTGAAAATTAGTTGGGACACTTCGTTTTTCGGTGAAAACTCAGCAACCATCAATCTGATTTTAATGAAATCAACAACCAAGGTGCTAATTGAGTAGAATATTATGCTCACAACGTTTGGTTATCTTTAACACAACGAAAGATTCGACGTTTTTAATGAAAACACCCCGTGCAAAATACTTGGGACACCATCTTATGTTTGACAATTCTACACTGTACTGTATATTTATCCATCAGAAATAAAACATTTACAAGAGTTTCTTCTTCCAAATTTAATAGTGTGTGTGTCCACCATGATTTGTAATGCACTCTGCAATGCGTGCATGCATTGGCGTTGCTAGTTTTTCTCAAATTGTTACAATAGAAACATCTTGCCATTGCTTCAACATTTCGGCCACCACAGACTGACGATCAAGAAGTGGAAAACGACGTACCTTATTTTTTATGATACGACGAACGCTCGATGAGTTCTCGTATGTTTGTCGCGAATCCTTTCATCTGATGTACGGCGGACAAATCGAGACTGAGCAACACCGACATCCACGTACGTTTCATCCGAGAACAAAACCTAATGGAAATAAACATAAAAATACCAAATGATGTTAATTTTGGAGTCTTTATTTACGATTATACTGCTTTTTAGCTTACTTTTCGCCAATTTTCAGCTGTCCAGTGCTGATATTAACGACACCATTGCACGCGCACAGCCTTTTGATGGGGGGTGAGAAAAGGACTCTTCATAGGCCTGTAGGCGAGTTTCCCATGCTTTCGTAGAGTTCTTTTGATTGTGTCAACGGACACACGTACAACATTTCCACCAATACAAGCTTGCAGCTCTCGGGCAGTGGCTTGAGGATTCATTGTGCTAGCTCGGCAGACACTCCTCTCCTCCCTTACGGTCAATAAATTAGGACGACCACATCTTCCACGACGTCTGGACGAAATTTCCCCAGTGTTTGAATATCGTTTGATAATATTTCCAATGGTTGACTTTTGGAGATTGAGGTTTCTTGCAATTTTTCTGACGGATAAACCACTCCTATGATGCTCAACTGCAACTTTTCTAATGTTTTGAGCCACAT
Source organism: Girardia tigrina (assembly GCA_001938485.1). Taxonomy (NCBI): domain Eukaryota; kingdom Metazoa; phylum Platyhelminthes; order Tricladida; family Dugesiidae; genus Girardia; species Girardia tigrina. The sequence goes on from MQRK01235352.1 coordinate 20,614, forward strand.
CCATGGTATGCAATGGACGTATAAGTATAAACAGACTTGATTCAGAAGAAAATAATCACATTACTTTATTCTGTACATTTATATAGAGCGGGTGACTGATGTCAATGCTGAAGAATGTGATTGGTTCATACACACGCATCAGTCAAACATAGTCAACCTTCGCACAACGTAAAGTTTATTAAAACACGACAAAATACACAACCTGTGTACACTGACAAGAAAACTTTCAAAGGAGATGTCAATTTATGGATTTACATCAATGTTTTGCACTTGAAAAGTGCTGTGCCAAGTAAATTGCACGGGGTGTTTTCATTAAAAAGGTAGAATCTTTCGTTGTGTTAAAGATATCTTAACCAAACGTTGTAAGTATAATATTCTACTTAATTAACACCTTGGTTGTAGATTTCATTAAAATCAGATTGATGGTTGCTGAGTTTTCACCGAAAAACGAAGTGTCCCAACTAATTTGCACGGTAGTGTACTAAGCACACAAATAACATAACCAAGCCACTTGGAAAAGAAGCAAGTAATAAAAATTACCATCGTGAAATATACTATACTAAAATCCGGATTCTGAGTTTTAGGAGGGCTCCTTGACAAATGCCTATATGATACCATGAGTGCGTTCCATCGACAGTTACTGCTCTCATACGGCGTTTTGCTATAAACATGTCCAGACTATTTGCGAGATCCACGAGCCATCGAATGCTCCTACCCATTACCGTAGAAGACATATACTTCCGATTAGCTCTAAGTGTCGGAATACTAGCAATATTACCTGAACTCTGAACAGTTGAACCTCTCGACTGACGACAGGCTCTCATGAAATGACCCATACGATTGGTAACATATTTTCTGTGAGGCTGGACAATTTTGAAGAGAGTGACCAAGTAATGTACCGCACCATGCACATCCTTCGCGCAATTTTGTATCTCCAGTTTTTCTTCTCCATGATGTTGCTGCTGACATGAATTTGGATTCCACATGTGCATCGATTGGTTTGGACAAAGCCACGACATTGAAAATGCTATTCTGTTGATTTGGTTTACAGTTTCTTATAGTGGATACTTCTTATAGTGTCTTCCTCAAGTTTTACTGCAGCAATAGCATCCTTAAGTGTGAAATTTTTTGGCTTTGCAAACCACTGCAAATTCTTTACAAACAGTTGCTTAAGTTTATGGATCTCATAAGCCCCTGTTATATTATCGTTTATGATAATTATTAAAAATGAATAAAAAATAGAAATTATTAAAAATAGGAATTTATATGTTGTTTAAATATTACCGTTTAAACATTATTTTTGATAATAAATATTCTATATAGCATCTTGTTAATCTTTTATTTAAGACTATAACAGTTCAGACCGAATGCATCTCGTAATGCATTGTCTTCAAAATCTGCCGGAAATTCACAATATTTCGCAAAGGACCGTAGTTGACTTACGTAGTCGTGGATGGATTGCTCAGGCAATTGCTGACACGTATAAAGCTTGATCTGTTCAGATAATATTTTTTTGTCAGTACACAATTTGGAGTGTAAAAATTTGACAGCTCGGGAGTACAAAGTGGCCTTAGCTGCTGTTTCATGGTTTGTCAGTGGCCCCCTTTTCTTTTCGTCATAATAACTGGCCAACTGATCCCCAACACACAACAGGAGTGTGTCTAAATTGTGATATTCTGCAACTTCTGCCAACCAAAAGAAATGATCGAAACGATGAATGAATTTTTCGAAACCCGATGCAGTAAGATCAATCAGCTGAGGATGATTAAATTTGATCATAATTTTATGTATATTAAATTGTCGTATATCTCTTTAAAAATCAAAGTCAGATTATCAATTTATACAGAAAATGGATACAAAAGTGATTTGTAATTTCGACACAAAATGTTTCAATTATTTAAACAATCACCACAATAAATATTACGCCTTCCATGATAAAAAGATTTCTTGTTATTCATTTTAATGTTTTCTTCTTGAACGCATTACAAATATTATCTTTATTTTCTTTATTTAGTAGGGTTAGACTAATATAATATTATGTAATTTTTTAGAGAAATGAAAAAAATAGAATAGTTAAAAAACAAAAACCAGAGTACTACTCTGGAACAAAAATAATTATCAATAGTTTCGATAGTGAATTTTTATTATATGTTGAGATTATCTGGTGTTTATAAAATGAGTTAATGAAAAGATAATTGAGAGGAATATTGTGAATGTCTGATGTTTTGTATTTGAATGTTGTATGTTGAATTTGAATTGTGTCTCTCCTACCCAGCTGGATGATTAATATTTGAATTCTTATTATCTAAAAATATGTAATGTTTAAATTTATTTTTAATTTCAAATAATTGTAATTTAAATAAGTTATTTAATTTTAACAAATTTTAATAAGTAAATCAAATTAATATTTTTTAAATAACTAATAATCATTTTAATTTTTATCCAATAAGTTTTGAGAAAATATTTTAATAAATTATTTATTTCTCCGTTTGCTAAAAATAATAAGAATTAATTCATTAATCAATTTAGCTTAGAATGCAATCGTACGAAAGCTTTGACAAAGATTGTCTTAAGGACAATCCAAATTGTTGTGTAAATAAAAATACGAAAAGTCACATCGGTGTTCTTAATAATAATAATTTAAAAAATTTTTTATTTATTATATTATATTATTATATTTATTATATTATATTTATTATCTTAGCGACTACTTGGGACCTCTTTCTTTGTTTTACTTTTTTAATTTTTCAGATAAGGGGACAGTTTTACTTTATCAAAATCCTGGTATGACAGTACTTGACGATTATTAAGAACACCAATATGACTTTTTATATTTTTATTTAAACAAAAATTTTGATTGTCCTTAAGACAATCTTTGTCAAAACTTTCGTACATTTGCATTCTAAACAAAATTGATTAATGAATTAATTCTCATTATTTTTTTTAGTAAATGGGGAAATAAATATCTTAGTAAAATATTTTCTCAAAACTTATTGGATAATAATTAAAATGATTATTAATTATTTAAAAAATATTAATTTGATTTATTTTTTAAATATTATAAAAATTAATTAACTTATTTAAAATTGTAAAATTATTTGAAATTAAAAATAAATGTAAACATTATATATTTTTAGATAATAAGAATTAAAACATTAATCATCCATCTGGGTAGGAGAGACACATTTCCAAATCAACATACACATTCAAACACAAAACATCAAACATTTAAAATATTCCTCACAACGGTAACATCTTATCCGGTGCAAACACAATTCTAATTTCATTTTTGGGGTTTAAAAATTTTTAAAGTAAGTTAATTTTTAGTAGATTTAAAATAATTAATAAATAATTTTTTTATATTTTTTGTAATTTTTTCATCAATTGATGCTCCAACGTTTCTTTTCTGAAAACCCAAGGAGCACCTATTTAATTGAGGACCTCCAGGAGACAACGGGTAAATGCTTTTAGGACAATTACTAGGGATAATGATAATGATAATATTAATAATAATAATAAAAATAATAGTCACAGTAATGATCAACATACTAATAACATTAATCATAAAAATAATACCAATATTAATATTAATAGTAATGATAATAATTTTATTTTGCAAAAATATATTATAAATAATGTATTTAATAATAAATAATAATTCTCATTATTTTATACTATAAATTTATCTTTAATTTTATTTTTGTACTTTTTAATGCTATGCAGGTAACTCTTTCTACTTTTCGAACCACTCGACGTCTCTGAGTGCTTGCTCGAACAGAAGGGTAGAAAAAGGAGAAATCATCACTATAATTTTATATTTAAAATATTTTATACCCCTTTACATTTTATTTTATTAATTTATTACAATTTCAGATCTTTACATTATTATCAATTATTTTTAAATTAATTATTAATAAAAAACAAAATATAATAAAAATTGTTTTTACTTTAAAATGCGGGATAATATTCCCAAAATTTTATTGCATCTCCCTTTACTGTAAACAGAGTATCAAATATCTCAGAAGAGATTTGGATAAATTATAATAATTGTATTAAATTAATTTATTTAATTGTAATTATAAAAGTAATTAAATTAAAGCATAATATTTCAAGTACAGTAATTTAATTAAAAAAATAAAATTATATTTATAAGAGATGGAATATTTTTACTAATTAAAAATTCTTGACACAGTTTTTGGATCCCGAACTCTCTTTCGTCTGCCACAGTCTCGCTACATCATTTGTAGCAATTAATAAGAGAACATCTTTTATACATATAAATAATTTTTTGAATCATTTTAATTACAAAAAAATCGAAATTTGAGTTCTACGATATATTTTGTTGTTAAAAACAATAACATGTTATCAAATGTACTAAAATATTTTAACTATTGAGTCATGTAAATACTTATTTGATTTTGTTGCTTTTGAATTTGAGTTGTCACTCGAATGGAAGTAATTCGCGTGGCTATTTACAGCGTGTTTATCACCCTGACCTATCGGCACTTGACCTTTGATGGAAGGAGTTCCAACTTCGCCCTAATAGCTTCCACGAAATCTTCGCAAAGTAAATATTTATGAATTAATTCAAAATAACGAACACAACCTGGATATTAACAACATCAATATAAGGTTTACAACATTTATTAATATTACAAGCGTATTCACTATTTGACATCTATCATTGATCAATATTTTTTCTGAGTCAAATTAATTATTTTCAATAAATGAAAATCTGTTAATAAAAATTATTAATTATAAAGAATCTAATTGGTTGAAATTAAATCTAAACATTTTTTAAAAAAAAGAACATATTAAATTAATATATTAAAATTTTAAATTACATTAAAAAATAAATAATACATTCAAAAATTATTTTAAATCTTTTTACTTTACAATTAAATTATTTTTAATTAGTAAGAATCAAATAAAATATCAATCATCCATCTGTGTAGGAGAGGCACAATCCGAATCAACATTCAACACACAATTCAAAACATTCCTCACACTGGACACCTAGTAAATGAATTAATCGACCCTATTTATCAAATATGTTTCACAACAATTTGTACCCTAACTACTTAAAAATACAAAACCAAAAAACTCGGAGTTATAACGACGATTGTATGTGATAAAAATTATTGTTGTTTGATGACGATTATTGTTGTTGACGATCGACAGTTATTGATGATTGAAAATTGTTGGTCATTTAAAATTTGGAATGATTGAAAGTTTTTGAAGTTTGCTAATAGTGTACATCTTGAATATCGTCCATGATTTGAGTTTGAATTTGTGTAGTTCAGTTTTCGTTAAAAAATTCATTAAGTCATTTTTTTACATATTAAAATAAAATACATTTAACAAAGTAAAAATATTACGCCAAGTTTTTTGTAACATTTTACAATATACAACTTACACAAGTGAGGTGCCGACTACCGGTTGCAGCACCTCTTAATTGTGCGGGAAGATGCCGGGTAGGGAAATCGAACTGTCGGTTGAGTGGGTGTCGTGAACCGGTCGGCGTGTCGATACTCTTTGATTTCTCACCCCATCGGTGACGGCTTCCCGATTTGTCTCTCCGGCTCCGTTGTGGTCGGTGGGAGCGCGGAGATCTCCGAAACGGCGCATAATTTTGAGTGTTGTTATTTTTAATTGTTTAAAATTAAAAAAAAACAAATATGTTCGACAAAAAGAAAATGTATTTTATCAAATTCAAAATTGTGTACAATATTTATTTTTTTTTACTTTGATAAAACAAAAATCGAAATTGAAAGTTTTTTTATTTTTCTTTCATTGTCCGATTTTCTGAGCCTTATAGTAATATTTTCCATAAAAAACACAGTTAAACATTCCTATAAAATGTAATTTTGAAATTCGAAAATTTTTCTTTGTAATTCGATTATCTCTTGTTACCACATTTTTCTTAACTTACTTTCTTGTATGTCTGCCTGTCTGTTTGTTTGTAAATCTTGCGATCGATTTTTCGACCACTTTCTAACATCCAATTGAGCTGAAACTTTTTGTGCAAGCTTAGTTCCGATGACAAGACAAGATTTTAAAGATTTTATGATTGTACCTTAGTCGCTTATGCGATAATTAATTTTTAATGATAGTTATCTTAAATAAGAACATGTTTAAAATTTAAAAATAATAAATTAACCCTTGGAATACAAGAAGGATATAAATTCATATTCAC
>MQRK01235361.1:2365-15888 GCA_001938485.1 Girardia tigrina
GCTGGGGAGGTTGGGACAAATATATCCCATTCGTCTTTTATGATGGGTCATATATGTCCCAACAGCCTTTTTAAACATTCACTGGGACATATGTGTCCCAGCAGCTGCGAAAGGGTTAATAAATGTAATACTGTGAATATATAACTAGAATATTATCTCAATATACAAAGATATAATACTAAATCAAGTTTTGGAATTGTGCAGTGATACTACTTTTGTTCTTTTAGTTAATCTAATTAGTTAACTATCTCTGAATTGCTTCAACTTGATATAATTTAAGATATAACTTCTCATGTACTTTCTAAGATATGTAAAAGGAATTCAAGTATATTTACTTATAATAATAATAAACTTGTAGATAGTATTCTGTAAATTTTTAATTTTTTCTTTTATTTATTGTCTCTACTTCACCTAGTAGTTTTAAATCAATTTATATCTAGCTAATTTGAATTTAAATTTAATGATTAATTTGATGAACACACAAGTGGATCCAGGCGTGTAAGTGAGCAGATAGTATGTTTCGAGTATATGTATATGTGTTAGGGTCCTGTAGACTAGACTGTAATGATAAAATATAAAAAAAAGATATAAATAAAAATAATTCATTTAAAAAACAATTATCATTATTATTATTATAGTAAGAATTATCCATTAAAAATCGGAACTCAAAGAAATGTTTATTTCCAATCAAAATTAAATTATGCGCGTAATTTATAATTACGTTGATTGATTCAAACAATTTCAGGAGTCTATATAATCATATAATGGATCCTTTATATATTTATAAATAGAAAATTAATTTAAATATAAATATGTATTGATATTAATTTAATTATCCCCCTTCTTTAAATGGTTCCAGCCATTCTATATTTCTAGCTATAACTCTTCCGATTTTATTTTTCATTTCAACAGATCGATCATGTAGTTTCCGTATTATTTCATAAGGGTCTGTTCCTTTCTGTATATTCTCTATCTTTACTAGAACTAAATCACCTTCCTTATATTCTCGTCTTGGTGTATTTGATTTGTCTGATTTACTGATTAAAATTTATCTGATTAAAATTATTTAAAAACACATTAAAGAAGTATGTGAAATTATACATCAAATTTGAAAAGAAAAACATGGATATCAATTTTTTATTGATATGCAAGAATGAGAATATGGTACCGAAATTCATCCATAATGTAAAAATTTATTCGTTGTTTCTGGATGAAGACAGTTCAAAGTTTAAAAAGAAGCTTTTAAGAAGATCAATTGAAAATGAAAGAAGAACCCGAAAGATCATTTATGAAGAGCTGTATAGAGTAAGATTGTTGTTGTTTAACATAGTTGGTATTGATTATTTTCGTTTTTGTGTTTCTTATGTTTTAAAATGCTTTAAGAGTGATTATTTACAAAAGTTACATAGTCAAACCCGTAAATTAAATGATTTAAGAAAAATTTTTGGTGTGATTGAGTTTAATGTCAATAACACGATTATTAATAAATCGATTTAGAATTATCAAAATCAGAAATTAAAAAATGTCATGGAACTCAAAGGAGGGTATTTGATAATGATTTTCGGGTTTTGATTAGTAACTTTGATCACAATTATGAAAGGACAATTACTGAAGCACTCTTGATAAAGTTTTGTAAACCTAGTCTAAATGTGCAAAGTGATTCGCCCCAATCATATTAGAGTATTTTGACGTAACACATTGTGACGTAACACATTATAGAAAGATGTCCATCTGAGTGGGAGAAACACATTTCCAAATACTAAACTTAACATACGAAATTCAACAAACCAATTTCAACATACCAAATTTAAAATATTCCTCACAATTTTAATTTTAAATTTTTATTGGAAAACATGTTTCGCCACTTTTGTGGCATCTTCAGTTCTGTATTTAATTAGAAAGTTATTGTTTATATAGAAAGATGACCATTTACATCATCTGATTGTAATGAGAATAAAAGTTTGAAAACCCAGGAAACAGTTCCGATTAAGCCCCCACAAATTTTTTTTAAAAAAATTTAAATATTTGAATTCGTACCTGTTAATATAGTATTATTAAAACAAACAAAGTTTTAAATAATTAATTTTAGTAAAAGAAACTATTAAAATATTTCTATATAGAAAATTTAAATAATTAGAGAAATAGAAAATTTAAGTTTTAGTGAAAAGTTTAAATGAAATTCTTTTAAATGATGAATTTTTTATTTAATTATATAAATTTTCTATATAAAAATATTTTAATAAGGCTTCTATTAAGCAGGATTTACTTTACTTTCATAAATTTATAATAATTAGTGAATAAGTAATAAAATTCATCATTTATCTAATTAATTAGTATTTTATTGAAAATTTCAAAAAAAATTTCACGAAAATCCGCGTAGGAATCTTCAAAATCGTGATTATTCGAAATCGGTGTTTATTTTACTTTCATAAATTTATATCAGTAATTATTAGATTTGCATTATAATTACATTTGAATTTCACTAAAACTTTTTACTAAAACTTAAATTTTCTATTTCTCTAATAATTTAAATTTTCTATATAAAAATATTTTAATAATAGTTTTATTACTAAAATTAATTATTTAAAACTTTGTTTGTTTTAAGATGAATTTAAGTTATTTTAAGAGGAATATCTCAGGAGGGAAGCAACATGGAAAGAAGCTCCCAGAAGGAAAAATGCTTAAAATCAGGTAAACTTTCATTTTTTTAAAAAAAATTGTGAGGGCTTAATCGGAACTGTTTCCACTTTTTTATTAATAATAATTTTAATAATAATATAAATTAAATACTGATAATAGTTACTATATTAAATTTAATAAAATAAATATTAATAAAATACTAATAATGATTAAATAATATAATAATAACTTAACAATAGTAATAAATGATAATAATATATTTTTATGCCTTTGGCGGGTTTTTCCAACATAATCAGGAGTGCCCGCTTAATGAACGGGTCCCTGAGGAAGAAGGAAAAACTCGTCAAAAAGGAAATAAATTAATGATAATAATAATTTTAATAATAAAAATATAATAGCAATAAAAAAAATTAATAATAATAATAATAAATTAACAATAATAATAATAGTAATAAATTAGTATGATAATGATAATAATTCTAAAAATAGTAATAAAAATAAATAATCAAAATAATAATAGTGAATCTAATTATAATAAAAAAATATAATAATAATAATAACTTTTTCAAATTATAATTGTAATAGTTATAATACTAAAGTAATGATACTAAAAATAATAATAATATTAATAATAAAATAATACTTATGAAATAATCATAATATTAAATATATTAATTTAAATATTAGTAAATAAATAATACTAAAATGTTATATATTATACTATAATAATACTTATACTCCCTAATAACCACCTTGAGTCCCTGAGCACTGAGTTCAAACAAAAGGGCAGTTATACAGGGATTGATCACCACATTTTATTTTAATTATTTATGTTTATTTTTTATAATTTATTTTTAGGAGGGTAAGGTATTCATTTATTAAAATTTTTTAATATATATATTTAATTTCTGGATGTATGTGTGTGTGTTACAACGTTTTTCTTTTTTTGTGACCTCACATGTTTCTTTGAACATTGGCCGCCCATGTACCTTTACATAAGATAAAACAAACTACAGACTGGAGCATTATGTCTTTCTTGACCGAGAAAACCAAACCAATATACCGGTTTACAAAGTATAAAAAGCGTTAATTATAAAAGCACTGCAAAGAGGGAAACTATGCGAATATCAATAATTTTTTATCAACATAATAAATTAGTTTTTTATTAAAAGTGCCTACATTCAATTTCACATAGTTATTTGAATCCGGAATTTTTTTCTTCCTTGACTATGCGGTTAACTTCGTAACAGCATTAACGCAGATGATATTGAACAATAGGCTCTGTATCTAGATTACACTATAATCATTTTACACAACCAACGGATGCAAATCTGCGGACTTTCAGACCTGCGCTTCGTTTTTGCATACACATATGAAAGAACAGCATCCACGATTTTGTTGACGACACTTCGTACAACGGGAAAAATGGCATGAAATTGCACCTCTCGCTTTCAAGCCTATCAGTCGGAAAACATTCAATTCATCATATATTTCTTCAGGTCTTTCATCAGATATAGCAACAACTAAAAGTTCATCTTTACTGGGTTTAAATATCAGTCGTGAGAAATAAAATTTTCAAATTGTTTCAATCCAGTTTTTTAAAAAAAACATTAAGATACAGTTAAAAACGCAAAGCAATCTCAGTAACAACTAAGTTAAGTACTGAAAATGCTTCCTTTTTAGAGTATAAAATAAAAAATGCATATTGATAAAATTTTATTAACTATCTAACGTTTAAAAAGATGAAAAAGAAAAATCGATATATAGAAAAGGAATAAAAATAGCAAGGGAAACTAATAAAATTGTTACTTTATTGTTGGAATGGATTAGTGTTTTTTATAGTTTCGGTAAGGCGACGTAATTCTCAATCTTTTTAGTATTGAAATTGACTATTAGCAGTTGTTTGGATAGTAATTGTTTCGAAAATCAATTGGTTTATTTGATTTTAGAATAAAAAAATCAGGATAATTTCTTATAAAATTACAATAGGAAAATATCAATCGCTAATTGATATCAATCAAGAAATTAGTAATTTTTTAAATGTCATTTGATATTTTAAATTTAACTTTATCAAATTGTTAATTATTTATAATCGAATTCGGTTGTCTCGAAACTAATCACCAATGCTTATCAAAGAGCGGGTAATGCTTATTTATTGACAATATGGAGATGGCAGATTAAAATTAGCTCCCAAAATAATACAGGTTCCGTACAATTAACCGATGTCGTAAATACAAAATATTTATAAGGCCAGTCAAAAATGAACTCTACAGATACAAATAAAGTTTTATAGATATATTTTATATTCATAAGTGTTACAACAAAACTTTATTCACTAAATTTATTAACAACCAAATTATCGTATTGCAATAAATCCTTTCTCCATCAACTTTTGTAATTTAGCAGCAACTTGTGGATTTTGAAGATGTTCCTTAAAGGCTGCGGGATCCTTTTGCATTTGGCTTAAAATAATTTGCATAGCAGGATCTCCCAAAATTTCCTGAATCTCTGGATCTTGCATTGCTCGCTTTCTCATTTCTTCTGGATCTTCAGACATCAGATAAGTTTGTTTCAATCCCTCTCTTGCTTCTTCACAATTAGGATCAATATCTAATGCTTTTCTATAAATAAATATAAAATTAATTAAATGTTTAAAACTAATCACCTATAAACATCCGCAGCTTTCGAAGAATCTTTCATTGCAATTAAACATGCCGCTTTTCGAAGATAACCTTTTATAAATTTTGGATCTAATTCAATACATTTTTCGCAATCCTTTAAAGCCATATTAAATTCCATCAATTTTGTGTAACAGGCAGCTCTGTTACTATATATTTTGGGGTCATCCGGATTCCTCTTAATGGCTTCAGTGTAATGCTTCATTGCTTCCGGATACTTTCCTTTTTGAAATTCAGTATTGCCCAATTGTTTTTCCTTTTCCGATAATTCCGGGTTAATATAAGCCAACCGCTCCTTTTCCTTAATTTTACGATCAACTTCATTTAACTTTTTGACAATATCTGGAACACGGTGTTCCGATAAAGATTTTTCAAAATACTTCTTCGCATTGAGTAGATCATCTAATTTTAAATAAGCATTCCCCGCTCTTGAATAGGCTTTGGCGATTAATTTATAATCAGCCCGATTTTCACGTCCGACTTCAACGGATTTATTACACACCTCGATACATTGCTCATATTCTTCTCTCTCGAAATGTACAGCACCAATGTTAGTATAAAACGTGCAATTTTTTGGATCAAGTTCGATAGCTTTATTATAATGAACAAGAGCAACTGAAAAATTCTTCGATTTATAAGCTTCATTGCCTTTGTCCTTTTCGATTAACGATGCTTTTTCCGTGTCGGTTAAGTCGACTTCCATTTTTTCCGTTTTATTTTCTTTTGGAGTGGGAATCTTCGGTTCGGGAATGTCATCTTGAGGTTTTATTTCGATATTATCCGGTTCAACATTTAATCCCACTGCAATGACATCCATAATTTGTTTATCTTGAAGCATCATATTAATTAAATTCGGATTGGTTTTCATCATCTCCATTTTCATTTTAAATGCAGGATCCTTGAGATATTCACGAGTTCGAGGATGATTTTCTAGCTTCTGCATGAAGCCAGCGTCATTAAAGATTGAGGCCAATGAAAACCCACGCTGATCGCCACCTTCAGTTATTCGATTTCTTAAGTCCATAAGATTTTTAGACACGGATTCATTATCCGGTTCGAGTGTCAAAACGTGTTCATAAGCTAAAATTGCTTCATCAAATCGTCCCAGGAATTCTAAAGCGGCAGCTTTTCGAGAATATCCTTTAGCCCAATCAGATTTCAATTTTATACATTCTTCTGCGTCAGAAAGAGCTTCAGAATACATATTAGCCTTACAATATGCAGCTGATCTGTTGCTATGCAAAACATGGTTACCGGAATCTATTTTAATAGCATCCGAATAATATTTTATAGCTTCATGAATTTGTCCGGACTGCAAAGCCTTGTTGCCTTTATTTTTTAAATCTTCAGACATTCTAAATTAATTTAAATTATTAATTGAATTATAATGGTTAAAAATAACGCACCAGAATATGTAGAAAAAAATTATATCAAATATATATTATTCTAGAAATGATAATAATTAAACAAACGACTTTCTAGAAATTAATATTAAATTCCATTAAAATTGAAATTCTCATATTCCAATAATTTTAATTTTGCAATATTATAGGTCTGTTTTTTTCTTAATAGGTTAATAAATTAGTGAGATTTTTTTCATTAAAATTTTTTAATAAATTATATAGAATTATTCACTTTAATTAATTATACTTTGTTCTTATTAATTTTTACTGATTTTATAAAAAGGTTGGTTCTAGAGTACCTAAACTTGATCTAAAGTCTTATTTAAAAAATATTGAATAAATAAAACTTTTTTTTCAAAATGTACATTTCACTAAAAGTTTATATTGCGATACATATCAACTATTGAGTTTTAATTGAAATGTGAAAATTCGAAAAATGGTATTTTAAGAAAAAAATTATTAAAAAACAATTCTAATATTAATGTTGTGTTACGTTGATTGATTGAAAAATTCCATGTTCATTCGGGGTTTTCGATTCAGTTTTGACAATTTTTCATACAGGTTTTATAATTTTTCAAATGGGTTTGACAATTTATCAAATGAGTTTTGACAATTTTTAAAATAATTTTAATACATTTAAAATTTTTGTAATTTGGCTTTTTATGAAATAAAAAAAAAGATTTTTGAACTTTTGATAGTCAAATTATGTTAAACGTGTTTTTGTATGAAATTAAATTTTATTATTTTACTGAATAATAGTTTTGGCGTATCGAGAATATCCTTTAGGTTTATAAACTAAAAACAATTTTTTTAAATAAATTTATTTAATATGTACTCTGTTTTACAAGCGAGTTTTCTAAAATTAAACTTAATCTTGTTTATGATTTTGAAGTTAGGGAATTAAATTTTACTTACCCTAATTGATTTTAAGTATATATTTAAATAGATTATATATATTTTCGTACTTTCACAATATTTAACGCGTGAAAGATTAGTTTGTAGTTCACTTTTTGCTGCCCTTTAACGACTTCGCTTTTACATAATGATATTGAATTAACGGGTGATCAATTAATTCAAAAGTCGAGACGTCGATAATTCTTGACTTTTAAGGTTGATTAATAACTTTCTCTTTAATTCTGACTTAATTACCTGAAATAACCTTCCTTTTTCTTTAAAATAATTTTGTTTTGGCATATCTAAGTGATTGATAAATTTATTTTTTAAAAAGAAATTGAAACAAGTACATTGAGTATTTTGTGTACATATTTAATAAATATTTTTATCTTAAATTGTTTTCTCTTTGTTTTAATTTATAAACTTAAATCACCTCGATACGCTTACAATTTTGATACCCAACGTGGTGCTCGATTTTGAAAAATATCAAATATTTGGATAAATCTGAAAACTACGTTGGTTGGATTATCAGCGTTATCGTGCTTGATGGCTGAAAGATGGGACCAATAAAGTCTCCCGAACATTATTTTACCGTGGGTGGTCCCGAGTTTCGATGGTGACCGGTATTAATATCGGTTGAATTCCTCTCGGCGATTCCTCATTGCTTAGGGGAACGGACGCGTCTCCTCCACGCATATCAATAAGTTGTATGCGCTTTGGAGCGCCTTCGGGTTCTAACCAGTAACAAGTATTGCCCGTCTGGTGGTCTCAGTATCCGACGGGGTTGATAACGATGATCTCTATTTTAACACATTTTATTTAACTGTTCATGTTTATATGTAATATGGAACGAAAAGAGCCTTAGGGAGATAGGCGACGATCGATCCGCATGCCCCTTGCATTCTGCAGTCGACCCGCACCACCTCCAAAAGGTTCTTCGTCCTGGACAGGGATTTTTTGTTCGCACAACAATACTTTCTAATTTATTTGATTTTAACATTATTCCCGATATTACCGTCAATTCATGAAGTTCTTAGATGGTTGCGCGAATCCCCCCAACTTTATTGATCCTTGAGAATTATTTTCGAATTTACATCAGTACTCATTTACACTTCTGTGACTTTCAATGCTCAGTTTCCCTATTATTTATCGTCTCTTTCGACTTCAATGTACAATTCATATCGTCTGGCATTTCTTTTAATTATGATTTTAAACCTATGTTTTGTGTCTCTTCGATTTTAAATTTAGGTAACTCCCTCTTTAACCTCTCAAGACCGAATTATGTGATCGTTCTTACTATATGACTTCGCTACTCTCACGGGTAATGCCGATGTTGCCCTTCGGGCCTGAACTACCACTGTCGGTATTTAAGGATGGTTAAAATCGATTAAAGGTTACGACCAGATTAAAATTACGATTGAATAGAGTCAGTGATTTGACTTGTTGTTCATGTTGCTTGACATTTGAATCGATTTAGAATCCGGATTAACACCTCCGCGTTACCCTAGTATTTCGTTCAACCGAGCCCTCCTCTCTACTATATCGGATTCGCTCTTTATCTAATTCCACACGCAATTGTTCTACTTACTGCTGACGTCATAAATTAATAGCTTTAATCATCACCGATCCTTCCTGACATATTCTATGCTTGCCAATATAACCTGCTTGCTCACAACACTTGATTATGACTTATTCGTATATTCGTCCAAATGATTGTTAATTTAAATCCCAACTAGCTAGATAAGACTTGACTTGAGTTATTAGAAGAAGATATAAATAAAAGTTAAAGGGTAATCGATAAAAGGAATCAATAGAGTTTAGAAGTTACTATTTACAAATTTATAAGCAGATATACTCGAATTCATATTATATATTTTATTAAATACACCTGTGAGATTATATCGAAATTATATTACGCTGAAATAATTAAAAACGAGTTAATTAATTAGATTATCCCTAGTCACCATTCTAAAATTTTATTTTATTGTTACATTGTCATATACTAATATTATGTTCTGTTCATACGATTATATTTTATTCACAGTACTATATTCAATATCATCACTTATCATCCCTAAATAACTCTGATCCTCTATACATCATATATACAAATAATGTCACATTTCTCACACAGCGACTATTCTCGGGGTCCTCACTCCGCCACTATCCACTTTGGATTCGTCTCATTGTATCGTAACTTTGATAACTCTAACAGTCACACTCGAATCTTCAGTTGTCAGGAGGCCCTCCTTGGCATTCCTCTCGGGATCAGGATTATTACAAAGGATCAGAATTACTTAGAGTCCAACAGTTATAGACAGAGCTCAGTAAAATAAAATAAGACCTATAATTCCAAATATATATTAAAACCGATTTAAGTATTTATCAAAACGTAAGAATGAATAAAATAGGACATAATTCAATAACTTGATTCAAGATTAACGACAGAACATCATCCCCATGTATTAGAGTTATTAACGTGAAACATCATTCAAATATAGTACAATTATTAATAAATAAGGTCTAAATAAAATAATAAAGTAATAAAACTAACTAAATGATAATTCATTAATATTGTTCCGTACAGTAAGATATAAATTTTTAAATTTTTTAATAGAACTTCGAAAATATTTGGTGCGCAATTAGATAAATAGTTCTTGATGCGTTCTCGTATTTGTCTCTGGGTACGAGTGAGTGTGAAGAGTTTGTGTTGAAAATTTGTGTTCAGAATTTGTATTTCAGAAAATAATGCGAAAATTGTGTGGTTAAGCGAAATGAATTCGCTATTTATACCACGAACGAGAGTACAAAATCCGAGATTCTCGAGACTTCCTACACACCTACATGTTCGTGTGCATTCATAAATCTTGTTCGTTAACCTTTCGGTTAAATGTCGCATTTCGTTTCAACCATATTGTTTATTACAATTACTCGCTGTCTATTGCAAGATCATCAATTATGCGCCGCGGTATCCTGTTTAGTGACAGAATGGAAGGGAGGGAAAACATGATTGTATATTCGTTGGATTTTGACATTTGCTTATTTCCGGGTTTTTCATTTTAGATTGTTACCCGTATTCTACAGGATACCGCTATTTATTTATTACAGACGGGTACACGAACGGATGTCTGTGTCGATGCATATGCAGGTTCGTCTGCAATCAACGGAATTTATCAATCATCTGTAACTGCGAGGTTTATCAGTGCCAGTTGGTGTGCGGCCGTGTTTACTGTGATTTCGGGTTCGGTAAGTTACTTATTGTTCGACCGACATTTTAGTAATTATTTATTTAAAGTGATTCGGATTTTAGTGCGTGGTGCATCCGCAGATGTCTCGCAATCATATGATTATTGAATCATCGTGATTCATGATTCGTAATTAATTTTGTTAATTAATTATAATTTTATTCTTGTTTTGTAGATTCTTTCAAGGGTTTTTAAATGTTACTGGCGACGTTCTTCGATTAATTTCAGGATGGGATGTATTCCATGGAAGATGAACTACATTGTCCCCTTTTGTCCGGCTTCTCATATTCTCAGGTGAGTTCTTGTGACGTTTCATAGTTCTGGGTTGTTCAGCTCGCGGTCATTTTCAGGGGGTCTTCTTACTCGTGTCCGTGCATCTACAGAACTCCTCCCGAACTCACCATCCTGCCTACGCATATGATTCACTTAAACATAACGGGAGTAGTCGAGTTAGACTATTCCCATCTTTCACAACAATCCTGTATCCACGGGGTGGTGTAAATGGCGGAAGGGGTTTAGTAACTTATCGCGTGAAATGTCGCGTTGTAACAAAAGAAAATAAATACAATACCAATTGTTCTGATGAGATTAAATCAGAATTAGAAATGACACAATAAATTTGTTCGATAGTTTTCTTAATTTTTCTGGAGTAAATTATCATTGAAAATGTTCTCGCGATATTTCTCCAATTTGATCAATTTCATTTTTAATAAATAACCTTATTCAAATACATTTTCGATTTATTCATCAGATTTTCGATTTACTCAATGAGAAGTTCATCTCGGACTCTCCCGACACCAACGTGAGGTGCGGGGCGGCCACCGCAGTAACCTGAGGCGCAAACACCGTTGTTGTACTTGAGGCGACGTTGACGGAAGCGCAGAGCGAACTTGGAACTCCCATCTGTTCCCACGTTGACGCAAGATTGCGGACATGCTCTCTATCGCCGCCGATGAACGAATATCTCTCGCCACATTCGATGACATACACCTGATTAGACATGGAGAAAATATGATGAACCAAATTGTCGAACCAACCGAATTTTGATGGCGGATTCTCGAACAAAGAGTGGCGGCCATCACGCCCCATCGGCCAGCATTCACAACCGAGACCGATAAACGATCCGTTCTACGTAGTTGAATAAAAAAGAGCAAACGCTTTTAATATGTATTCTTTACAAAACTCGCAGGCGTCGAAGTACCGCACATCGATAAATCTCAAAGTTTCATCGATTGTTTCATCATCAGCATTCGAGTTTAACATGTTGAATTCACACCTTTGTGTTATTTTGTATTTTCATGGTCATTATGTCCGCTCTTATTCAAACAAGCTTTATTTTTTTGTCGTTTTAAATATTAATTTTCTCATTTAATTAATTTTCTGATTAAGTTAATTTTCGTTTATTTTCGTTTTACATCACCGCCATTTATTCACATTTTCAATCTGTCGGTTCACATTTTTTTGCATTATTTTTGTTATTAAATGAACATTTTTATTTTCGATTCTTATTTTTTTTTAATTTACTACAACAACCCCCAACCGAAGAAGCGGAGCGAAGGAAGCGCGGTTAGTGGAGCTTGGTGAGGATGAGTGTGCCTGAGTCGCTTTGCGAAGCCCACGTGGAGAGGGTGACTAGTTTGAGAAGTATCTGGCTGAGTGTTTCACGGATGTTGTCATCCTTCAAGTGAGGTGGTGGTTTTAACTTTTCAACGTTTACGGTTCGTGATTTACCTTGAAACTCAATTGAGGCTGTGTTGGAGGTTTAGTTGAACGAAATCACGCGGTGGGGATCCAAGTAACGCATTTAAGAGATGTTGGGTGCTCCGTTTTTAGCCAGATAAACTTAGAGTCAAACAAGGAAGGGGGTATGAATATCCTCCATGATTGATTATTGGTGGGGGTGGTATCCAAGTGAGCAAAGTGCTTCCTAGTCCATTCTAGGTGAACATCCGAGGTTGGGCTGTCGTTGAAGACCAGGTCGTTGATAAGAGTGGTGTTGTAGCGAACAACATCTGCACTTTAGTTCTTAGCAAGTTGTATGTTGCCGTAGCGCCCGGGTGTGCGGAATCATGTATCGCTTTAAAGGACTGGTTACGCAATTCTTCTGCTAGGATTGGTCTTGTACAGCCTGGATAAGAGAGATCGTAGAATATTTTGTCCCGAAGAAATGGGTGAGTGGAGAATCGGGAAAGGTCTTTTTCTTGTGGTGCATTGTCCCTCAAAATCTCTGAGGTGAAGAGTGGATCAATATCAATGTAGCACATCTAAACTCTGGAAAGGCATTCAGCGATGACGTTTTCGGTCCATTTAATGAATTGTATTTCCATGTTGAATTAGGATAAGTAACGTATTTGCCTCTCCTGTCGTGGGGATGGATTTTTCATAGTGAGGGCGTGTACGATGGGGTTGTGATATGTGAAAAAGAGGAATTTGCGACCTACGAGCATATGCTCGAAGTGTTTTACGGACAGAAAGATCGCTAGCAATTCCCGATCGAATGTTGAGTAACGGGTTTTAGGAGTCGAGAGTGTGGTCGAAAAGAATTCGAGTGGTTCTGGTTTGTTCTCTCGAATTTTTCCCCATCCATTAGAGAAAAAAGAAGTACGAATTGGGAAACAGTAAAAATAAAATGATATATATATGTATATATATATATATATATA
>MQRK01235369.1:13338-24556 GCA_001938485.1 Girardia tigrina
TATTCTTACATTTTAATTTATGGCTCCCACCATCTCCTGATTTGATGGGGCCTCGAAGTTTGACGGTCTATCTGTTTCAAATTCAACTGATCTTGAATCATTTATTTCGTCTACTCCAGTCACGTCTCGTCGGTATTGCTGCTCATATGGACCAAATTGGCCAGATCTTTGATTCCAAGTTGGCATTCTGGCTTTATTTTTGAAACATTGATATCCTAAATGTCCATGGCTATCGCATTTGGAACATTTAACATATGGGCAATCTTTCCGAATATGTCAAACACACGGCATCCATAGCAAATTCTTGATATTTCTGGACAATCTCGACGAATGTGTCCACATTTCCTGCAATGATAACAAATAAAAGATTTACCATCCTTTTCACCACTTTGTTGTATGGATCCTTTTGGAATTGTTGCATATCTTTTAAAATCTCTTGACGGATTGCTTCTTTGATTTTGAAAACTTTGGTGGATCGGAAATTGGGAACGGGCTTTCAAGACGTTTTCAAAAGGTTTTCTGTCTTTGAATATTAGCGATTTCATTGACTTCCCCTTCCGATTTGATAGTCTCCATCTTCTCTATAACCGATTTTATTGCCTCTGGTGATTTTGCTTCATGAATTAAAATTTGAGTCTTCATATTGACATTGAATATTAATATAAAGTATTTTTCAAAAATTAAAAAATAATAAAATAAATTACATGCTTTTTTATAGAAAAATCAAAAATTAAAAAAAAACAGAATATAATATTTCATTTGAAAAACAAAATTTTAAAAACATTATAAACGGTTAAAATAAACCACAAATTAAAAAAAATAAATATTTCCATTAAAACCTAAATATACGTAAATTATTAATTTTCATAAATATGTTTTAAAAATTAAATATTATTTTAATTGCAATTTGCGATAATTTAAAAATTATTTGAAAATAGAAATATACGGATTAATTATGAATCAAAGAAATAGTTGAAAAATTTGTTTGAAAATTGTTTTATAATAAATAAATTTTTGGGTTAAAAATGAATTCTGATATTGATGTTGCAACCACTTCTCACACCGAATATTTAACTACGAGATTAAATAAAGCAAAATCTTCTGCAAAATCGATCTCCAAAAGACATAATATCAGATACCAATGAATAAAGAACACATTAAAAAGACTGCGATTACAACCCCTTTCGGTCTTTATGAATTTAACAGAATGCCTTTGGTCTAAAAAGCACTCCTGCAACATTTCAAAAAACAATGAATACCATACTTTTGAAACAAGCAAACGGTATTGCTTATTTAGATGATATAATATAGTGTAGTATAAACTAGCGATTCCCAACCGCCGGTCCGCGGACCGGTACCCGTCCGCAGTAGAATTCTACTGGTCCGAGTAAAAATTTTTTGACAATTTGAACTTTAAATGAAAATATAAAGTTGGCAAAATTAAAAAACTGAAGACAATTCTTTACAAATTTATTTTGAAGACATTTGGGGATTACTTTAATCCTAGAATTTTACTTTTTAAAGCTGATATATCAATTGTTCTAAAATATTCCCTAATCTCAGTTATCATTAGTTTATAATAAAATATAAAATATTCATAAAATATAAAAAGAAGTTAAATAAATAAGACATAAATATATATTTTTTTAAAATAAAAACAAATACTATTGGAATAAATAATGTTTAAAGAAATAATTTCTTTACAAATAGAAATCGGTTTCGAAAATAGAATGTCGAAGGTTCAGTTGGAGCACATAAAACTTGAATCTAAAAAATAAATATATTAAATTATAAAATCAAAAAGTAAATTACAAAAACAATAATAGCAAAATATTTCTGGAAAAAAGATTGAAGATCTAAATTGAGAGCAGTCACAAATGAAAGGAAAACAAACTCTAACGTACTCAGATTTTAATCTCCATTTAAAAAACGACCGTAACAATTTTGGTAACGTTACATCAAGATATAAAACGTTTTGCCGAAATAAACTGTGTTAATTTCAAAATACTCCAGATTCTTTGGTACAAAAGTATTTATTGATAGATGTACCTCTTGTACCCTAAAGCCTTTGAAATATATTACATATTAGGTTGGTCGAAAAATAATGGCGGTTTTTGAGTTTTATAATTTTTTTATCTACTTTGATATGTATATAAGTGTAAATGCATTAGTGTTAGATATAATTTGAAATCTTATGCCCAGCTGTTTATTACTATAGTCATCATTTACATACTGCTGTTATTTTTTAGATTATTTACCGTGCTAAATTAATAATGGAAAAAAATAAAATTCGAGCAATTTTCTTGTACGAATTTAAACTGGGTCGTAAAGCAACAGAAACGGCTCGCAATATCAATAAAGCGTTGGCAAGGGAACAGCTTCTGAGCGCACAGTGCAACGATGGTTCCGAAAATTTTCTGATGGAGATGAAAACCTTGAAGATGAAGAAGGTTGTGGTCGTCCAGTTGCTGTGAAGAACGACAATTTGAGGACAATGGTGGAAACAGATCCCTGTACAACAATCAGAGAACTTCTAGATGGGTTGGGCATTAGTCATTCAACAGTCCTGGATCATTTAAAACAACTTGGAAAAATCAAGAAACTTGATAAATGTGTTCCACATGATTTGAATGAAACTCAAAAGAACCGAAGCTATGAAATTTGTTCTGCCAATCATCTTCGCAATAAAAACGATCCATTTCTTGATCGTATTGTTACCTGTGATGAGAAATGGATCCTGTATGATAACCGACGTCGATCTAAAGAGTGGTTGGACAAAGATGAAGTACCGAAATACTTTCCAAAACCGAAACTAACACCCCGTAAGGTTATGGTGACAATTTGATGGTGTGATTTTGGAATCATCCACTATAGTTTCTTGAATCTAGGTGAAACAATCACAGCGGAGAGGTACCGTCATGAAATTGATGAAATGCATAAAAAATTGAAAACCCTTTGTCCGGGATTGGTCAATAGAAAAAGTCACATCCTTCTTCATGATAACGCTAGACCTTATATTTGAAAAGTGACTCTTCAAAAGCTTAATTCGGGCTATGAAAGGTCCTTCATCCACCATATTCACCAGACCTCTCGCCAACGGACTTCTACTTTTTCAGGTATTTGTACAACTTCCTACGTGAAAAAATTTTCAAAAACTAAAATGATGCTCAAAATGCATTTCAAGAATTCGTCGCTTCCAGAACCGATGCATTTTATGCTGATGGATTAAAATAACTTGTTTCTCGTTGGCATAAATGTATTGATGCCAACGGTTCATACTTTGATTAATAAACTTTTGTTTCTGTGAATTTGCAAGTCTTTGAAGTTTGTGTCCAAAAACCGCCATTATTTTTTGACCAACCTAATATCACGCTCGTTAATTGACTGTCATGTCTTTTGGAAAACTTGCTGATCCTTGAAAGTATCTACTTCTGTTAATGTCGATCCTGGATCATATAAAAAAGGTATTGTGAATCTCGTTTTTGATTACGTTCAATACGCATGCTACATTCAATTTTTAGGGGTCAAAAAAGAACGAAAACTACCACAAAACGAAATGTCGACAAAGATCGACTTTGTCGTATATATATTCATAATACCGGGATCTTGAGTAAAGTCTTTAGAGTCTATATTTTATTCCTTTGAGATAAATACATATATTTAATACAATCCCTATGAAAATACAACAGGATAAGAATGTCATCGTGTTAGAAGCCACCTTTGATCAAGAAAAATCTCGTATCATTATATTATCTTGTTTTTTTGAAAATATAAATGAATAAATACGACATTTTTAAATTATTATTTTAAGATAAAAGAAATTTATTAATATTAAAAACAATATTAAATTATAATTTTGAAGTTTTAATCTTAGGAGGCGAACTTATTTTAGAACGAGATAAATTGTTAGCATTTTCAGAAATTATATTTTATTATATTTTAATATTTTCGGAAGTTGTAGTTTTAATTTACTTAAATAATATTCTTTAATTAGGGTTAACCCGTTTCACCAGGTGAATTTTTTTGTTAACTAAGTCAATTATTATTAAAACATTTTCCATTTTCATTAAAAAATTCATCAAATATTTTTTCAAAATTTATTTTATTATTTCTTCTAAAGAATTTTTTGTTTAAATCAACGATAATTTCGTCAGTTAATTTTCCATCATTTAGAATATTTTTTTGATATTATTTTCAAAAAAACATTCAAAAAATTTGTATTTAAATTATTGTTTTCAATACATTTATATATATATGTTTGCAGAATAAATTATTATTGACAAAGATCGTAAACAATTGAAAAAATGATCATTTATTAACTCATTATTATTATTTATTGAGAAATTTTCATTAAAAAGATGATCCCTTTTATCAATATTAACATTATTAAAATTATGTAATTCATTTATCGATTTATTTAATGAGTTAATACTTTTATTGTCGAATTCACAAACTTTTACCTCTCTAAACGACGGCAGAGCACGATATTCGCACTCCTATCGTCGAGTAGGTCTAGGATCAGTCGATTTTTCATCTAAATTCATCATATTTCCGTTGATTTCTGTTTTGTTTGCATTGATATTTTTTTATATTTATGTTGACCTTTTTGATCGTTGATTTATCGACTTCTCTTCGTCGGATAGGCGGCAGAGGCACATCGTTGTAATCACCTCGTCGCATAGATTTCGGATAAACGGTTATTTTGGTAAACTAATTTATGGAAATTATTTAATGAAAATAATTAATTTTGTTTTATTGAACATCGGGAACTTCACACAGACAGGCAGAAATCATAATTCTATTATAAAGATAATACTTTCCTCAGAGTCGTTATTCAATTTCCGGCATCGTCCTTAGTAATAAATCGACTGTGTTCAGTAACAATCCTCGTACATCTTTGAAGCTTTGGTAATCGAAATTAATTATACTAAATATTTGTAGCAATGTAAATAGCACCAAAGTGAGGAAAGTAACAAATTCAATCAAATGTTAAAATCAGTGTCGGGCAACCTTTTTCGAGTTTCTGCACCCTTAACTTAACACTTTTTTTGCACGGCGCACCTATACTTAAAAACTTTTTTCGCGGCGCACCTGTGGGATTCACTATAAATTTACTTGTAGGTAATTACAATACATTAATAAATACTATAAAAATTTTTTTTAGTTTTAAGAAAATTTAGAATACATAATATAAGAGTGTTTCTTTATGTTTAATTAAAATTACCTTGAGTAAAAAATGAGTGAGAATCTCGCTAAAAATAAATTATAAGCACAGGATTCTTGCACCACAACAAATTATTTTTCACTGTTTTTTAACCAACAGTTTTTACTGTGTGCGAAACTTACTGTGTGTTTTACAACGATGCAAAAATACGACTAATATTTCCTCAGCAATACTTCGAGGAAAACTCTGAAATGTATTATTTGAATTTTTTCATCTTTTCTAGCCATGCACGTGCATTAACAGAAAGAAATTTTATCGCTTTTATTCAAAACCAGTCGACAATTCCGCTACGCTGCAAAGCGAAGCAGCTATAAAAATCTTAACAATAACAATCTGACTACCCATATCTGTTCACACATAAAATATTTTTTAAAACACTTTCTTTTAATTCAACCAAAAGTTCAATAACTAACGATTTTAAATATTTTACAAAAATGTTTGCGGCGACCCCAGAATTTTTGGCGGCGCACCGATTGCCTGACAATGGTTTAAATCATTCTTAAATAAAAATTTAAAGAGCGAATTTTAACTTTATAACTAATTAATCATTGTAAATAAAATTTTTAAAAATATTAAGAAAATTAAGTAGAATATCAAAATTAATGCCCATTCGTACAACAGCAGACGGAAAATAGTAAAAAATACCTTTCGCATTACGTTTAGATTGGCGATAAAAAACACCTACTGTCTCAGATCTTGTGAAGACTTGGAGAAAAGGAATTCCTTTTCCATTCAAATGTGGATTTCGATTTTCCGTTTCATTTCCTTGAAAATATTGGTAAAATGTTTAATCGTTGTATAGAAATTAGGAAATGATTTATTACGTTTTGAATCAATTGTTCGAATATCAGAATCGTCCTTTCATTTTTCAATATTTTTTTGTGACCTGAGTCTCGAATTTCTCAGAATCCATATAATATACCATACGGTAATCGGTTTTTTTTGCGGTGATAAAATCTGCAGCAGCTTTTTAAAATAATAAAAATAATATTTTAAAATACTTTATGAAAAGATTATGAATTTTTTTTGTTTTGTCGACGTTTAAGGCTTCACTTTCGGTCATTCCTGGGAATGATGAACTATGTCGCATCGGATGGTTCCGAGTTTTGGAAGCCTGTGAGTGAGAAAAAAATATATATATAAATTTCGAATTTCTTCTAAGAATTTTTTATCAATGCATAAATGATTTAACTCCATCTGAAGATCATGTCCAACTAAAATTTTTCCGCAGCATCGTATTCATTAATGGTCTTCTCATTTGAGCCTGCTTAATTCTATGAACTTCATCTCCATTTTTAATGATTCTGTCTTGACATTATTAATGTATTTAATAGTTCTTCCCCATTTCCATTTAGGATTGTTTGGGAAACTGGCGATTTGGATGCATCTGCCATTTGATAAGCAGATTCTGCATCAAAGAAACAAGATATTGATTGATTTTCTTCATCTCAATATAATTCCGAATGAAAGTTCTGCGTTCATATCATTTTCGGAAATAGCAAGAGAATTCTAGTTCGTGTTTATGGGTAATGTCCTTAGAGAGAATTGTAATCCCATTCAAGCCCTGAAATAATAAGTGTGTTCTAATAATAATTAACAATAATTGTAATAAAAAAATATAAATGCCAACAAATTAACAATAATAATATAATAATAAATCAATAATATCTTAACAAAAACAATTCTTAATGATAATAATTATCATTCAAAATTTAAATAGACACGTTGTAAAAATAATAATGACATAAAATTCACAATAAATAATATTAATAATACGTAACTTCGCAGATATTTAATTATATACTGCTTAATAAGATTGTCCCCAATATCAATTTAAAAGGAAAAAAATAACAATAAGTTGAACAATAATTTTATTAAATTATAATTTCAGTAGAATATTTGTTCAGCGTTTTTTTTAGATCATATCTTCCAATTCAAGACGTGACCATTTTCTGATATATATTGAATTTCGGAAACGGCCGTTCTGAATGTTTCTCCGTAGACCTGCAATTCTGGTAAGATATTGTTTCTTGGTTCGGGTGGGATATCAAAATGTTCCAAATGTTATATTGAACAAACGGGTTTATATATTATAGATTTTCTATTAAATTCAGGATCAGTACCGATATTTTTCTCGATTTGGCTGGAGGTAGACGGGACCAGTTTTCCAGATGTCGATTGATTTATTACTGCATGTAGAACACCATCATTAACGTCTGGCTGGATTATGGAGATTTCATCTGCTTCTAAATCTACAACTTCTTTCTGCCATGCCTCTATTACATTCTCGATGGGCTGCCTTCGTATTTACGGTGTTGGATTTAATTTTATTTTCTTTGCCTGAACATATTCGTTTTCATTGATGATTTTCGGAATTTTCCATCGAAGGTCCTTCTGATTACAGGGAATATCATCGTCATATGAAGATTCGATTTGCTTGTAAATTTCCATTATCGCATGAACATCTTCGTAAGAATTATGTTTTCCAGGCTGTTAGATATTTTTATGTAAAAAAATGAATGCTAGAGTTTTTAATTTATAAAATTGTCCACCACTTTTCGGATAGATCTCGAATTTTCTGAATATTTTTGTACCTACCAAGTCACGAATTCCAAGCAGAGAATATTTCTCTATGCATAGATGGTTGAGTTCAATCTGCAGATCGTGCCCAATTAGGATTTTTTCACGACACAATTGCCTGATTTTCTTTAACATTTCATATTCATCCATTTGATTTTTCAATTGCTTTTCCTGAATTCCGTGAGATCGATCTCCAATTTTTAAAATTCTGTGCCTCGGAGTAATAAATGTTTCAACAATTACTTTTCCTTAACCGTTTAGGATTGTGACTAAAATTGGATCCTTTTGTTGCTGTAATCGCCAGCTGTTGTAGCCTTCCAATAGGATTAAATATTCTTCAGTTGTTTGCTCACTTATACCTTAATCCGCCAAAAATTTATTGGAGTTGAAACTTCTTTTTGTATCGATTGTATTGCAAATTAGATTTCAAATTATCTTATGTCTATATCACATTTTTTTTGATTTCATGGCAAGTAAATATTGTTATTTCGATAGTTTTTTTCAGATTCAATCTAAACTCTTGATCTCTTTATTGACAGCGAGTGATTGTTGTCTCGTATTGCAATCCATTAACTCAAATTTTGATGATTGAAATTTATATCGTCCATATAAATGAATCCCATTCTTTTAAGAAATGTCTCTTAGCTGATGAGTCCTCTTTTGAATTATGCTTCCCAGACAATTTAATTTTTCTTCGTAATAATATCCAAGTCATTATTTGAAGTTTATACAGATTCACTCGTCCTTTTGGATGAATGTTTAACTTCTGGAATGTTTTTCATTGCTCCGGCAAGATCTCGAACTCCCAGTAATGAATTTCTTTTGGTGCACAGATTCAGCACCTTCAGATCATGACCAACACGAATTTTATTTTTGCATATTTCTAGAATGTGATCAGAATGTCATATTTGTTTGTATCTTTTCAATTGATATTCTTATAAGAATATACTTATTTAGCCAAATGAATAATTCTGTCTCACGGAAATGAGGGTATCCAAAACTATTTGCCCTCTCTCTATATATACGACATAATCCTCTTTCAACTGAAGATCACATAAAAAGGATAAGTCACGCCAATGTTTGAAGTTTGTAAAACTGCCCATCGCCTTTAGAATATGTTTATTTTTCAGAATTTCCGACAGAGTTTTTGTCAATTCAGATTTAATTCTATATGAAAGCAACGACCTACATGGATCTTTCCTATACATAATTTTTGAACTTATTTGTAAGTGCCATATTCATCCGGCTTTACGCACTGTTGTTCTTCACAGATTCGATGGATTCCAAGGTAGAGATTACCTAAATCTATACTTTTAGTACAAAATTCGAATGTATTTAAATTAATTTCAAATCAATTTTACAGACCAGAAACTGACAAAAGGCACTGGACCTCGCAAAGAGGAATCAAGCATCACAAACGACTATTCCCAATCGATAAAAATACCGCGAATTCGATCCGAAGAACAAACATTCGAGAATGTCTAAAATTAAATACGTATTTTTTTTAATAAATTAATAGTATATATTAAACAATCAATAATAATATATATAGTTATATATAATTCTTAATAAGAAATTTAAAAAATAATGGCAAAATTTTATAATCCAGAACGCCATTAAACTCAAATTTTATTGTCGCAATATATTTCGGTGGATTTTCCACCATCTTCAGGCTGAATAAACAACAATTTCGCTGTCTTATATATAGCAAATTGATGATTATGCAAACATCTTGCATAATAACTAATTAAATATTTTCAACAAATTAAAAGAGAGACTTGTTTGGACATTAATGGACGGATTAAGTGATTTAATCAATAATGCTTCACAAGTAACTGTTTCCTAATAATTTTTAAAATTACTGAACAATATTTTAAAATTAGTTGTTGTTGTGTTAGAAGGTCCACAATTCAAAAAATTAGATAATTTTCAAAAAAATGGGAAACTTCCACCATTGAAAGATGATGAATTTCTACGTTCTCTTTTGAATAAACTTTGTAAAAACGGTCACATGGATAAGAAGTTATAAAAAAATTTATGTCCTACTGGTTTCCAGCCTGCTAAACTTTATGGTCTTCCTAAGGTACATAAGGATGGGATTCCAATGAGACCTGTTTTATCCATGATTCAAACATCTCAATATTGTATTGCCAAATTTTTGGATTCGAAATTAAAACGTTTGATTTCCTCTGAGTTCCAGTGTAAGGATAGCTTTGAATTTGTTGAATTTATTTCTAACTTTGATTTGGGTAATGAAAATGAATTCATGGTTTCTTTTGACATTGCAAGTCATTTTACTAATGTCCCATTGATGAAAAAAATTGATCTATGTTGTGATCTCTGGAAATGTAATAGTGGTGAGCATGATAGTCTTGATGAGTTTGCTTTTTAGAATTACTTACTTTTTGAACATCAAATGTTCATTTTTTGTTTAAGGATAATTGGTATAAACAGGTAGATGGTGTTGCAATGGGTTCCCCTTTGGCACCAACATTTGCATCCATTTTCCTATCTAACATTGAAAATAAAATTCATTTGTTCACGGGTGTTAGACCTTTAGCTTATAAACGATATGTTGATGATATTTTTCTCGTCTTTAAAGAGCGTGAAAATATGTTGCCGTTTTTATCTTATGTGAATTCCCTTCATTCTAATATTGTTTTCACGGTTGAGCTTGAGAAGAATGATGTTTTACCATTTTTAGATTTGTTAATTGAGAGAAAAGGGAGTCGTTACGAGACAGAGATTTATAGAAAGAAAACAGATACAGGGCTATATACTACTACTAAAAGCTTATGTGAACCTAAGTATAATAGAAGTATGATAAAAGGTTTGTTATTTAGGTGTTGGTCTCTATCATCAACATACGAAAAGGCAGATGCAAGCATAGATAAACTAACAGAACTATTGCAGGAAAATGGATATTCGAAATCATTTTTAGAGAAACTAACTAATGAGACGATAGATAAATTAATGAATAAAGAACATGAGGGTAAAGGAGAATTAAAACCCGATAAATTATCTAATGAAAATTCTAATATTGGATATACGCTAATCGCTCCTTATTCAGAAGGTTACAAAAAATTAAATCGTCTATTTTAAAATCAATCGATAGTAAAAATTTGAATTTAAAAATCATTTCTAAATCTTACAAAATTCAAAGTATTTTCTGCAATAAATCTCGTACTCCTTTGAGTTTATGTTCCAATCTGTTTTATCAATTTTCGTGTAATGGGTGCAACGCTACATACATTGGAGAGATGTCTCTTCATCTCTGTAAAAGAATTCGGGAGCATGGACGATTGGGTAATGGGAGTAATATTGCTGGACATATGAAGGGTTGTAAATCGGATGTGAAAACAACTAATTTTAAAATATTGTGTAGTAATTTTAAAAATTATTGGGAAAGAGTTA
>MQRK01235386.1:0-15894 GCA_001938485.1 Girardia tigrina
TTGTTGATATTTGTTATTTGAAATAAAGTTTGATAAAAGAATTTGCGTTCATTATTCATATATTTATGTTGGAAGACCTTTCTGAATAATTGGAGTCAGATCAAAAGATAAAAGATTATCGATTGAGAATTATTGATTAAAGATTATTGATTAAAGATTATTGATTAAAGAATAAGAAAAGAGATTTAAGATTAAAAATAGAGATTTAAGATTTGTGTTTTTAAAAAGTGAATAATTGAAGTTAAAGACATCTTTAATAATTTTAAAACCCAACACTTGTATGCTTCTAGGACCATGTGATTGAGGACATTGATATTAGTCAAAGGCCAGAAGATACCGGTGTATACTGATAATACAAAAGTCAAAGTTTGATCCTATTCTCAGCCTAGTAAAAATTTCAATATAGATTTAAAAATTTTTGAATTCTCTGATTATTTTATTTCATTAAATTAGTAAATTATTTTTTTAAATTCCAACTATTCCTTGGGGTAATTCATTCAAATGATTAAGAATAAAATGTCTCTAATAATTCTTTTACTTTTAAGATTGAATTAAAATGGTTGCTTAAGAAAAGTTAATTTTAAATAAAACTGATTTCCAGAAAACCTTTAAGTTAAAACCTTTAGGTTAAATAATTAATATTTTATTTAATTTATTATAATTATTGTATGAAAAATAGTCTCAAAACGCGACAAACTAAAGAAATGTTTGACTTTCTTCTTTCTTGACTTTCTTTTGAAGTTGACTTTCTATTTATGAAAAGTCGACAGATAATATAATAAAATGACTTACCTCATAGACAGTTCTACCTTTGTTATCTAAGAGGAGTGTATTTGCAGGAGATATTCCGGCAACAGACGACAATCTTAATCCAACAGAAAAGGAGCTCTGTTGTTTTTTAGTGAAAAACAAATAAAAGTCGTCATCGTTATCATAGGCTTTATGTTTTATATTTGTAAGTTTAAAAAGGAATTTCTTATTTTTGAGATAAAGGAAAAATACATTAAAGTGTCTCTGC
Source organism: Girardia tigrina (assembly GCA_001938485.1). NCBI lineage: Eukaryota > Metazoa > Platyhelminthes > Tricladida > Dugesiidae > Girardia > Girardia tigrina. The sequence continues at coordinate 1,019 of MQRK01235386.1, forward strand.
AATGATTAGACACTGATAATTACAAATATTTTTAAGGTTTTCTTCAATAATACGAAAAAGATGCAAATGAAGTCGATAAATAATATTCTTTAACACAAAGGAATTATATAATTTATTAAAGATATCATTACATTAAGCCAGTGGTTTCCAACCTTTTTGTACCGACGCTCCCCTATTAAAAAAATTGGTGCGCCCCCCTTTAAAAAAACAATTTGTTGATTCATTTTTTGAGACACCAATTCGATTTTTTTGGTTTGTATTCAAAAATGATATTTTGGAAACAGCTACATGCCCCCTTGCAACAGTCCAACCGGTCACTTTGCCCACATTTTCTGGAAATGTGGGTGAGTATGAAAAATGGAAGCGAACTTTCAAGACATGTGTCAATTTCTCAAAGATGTCAGATATTGCAAAGCAAATAATGTTTGGTCAATGCTTTATTGATGAACCAAAAGCATTGATCAAAAATATCGACATAACCCAAGAATCCTACAAAACGATATTGGTCAAATTGAACAAAAGATATGAGGTGCTCAGCGGCAATACGCCAATTTAATGAGAGAAATAAATGAGTTCTTTCCAGTGAGGGCAAATAATTTAAAGGGCCTAGAAGGTTTCGTATGATTGTTTGAAGCTATTATTTCTAGATCAGAGAATAATAACAAGGAAGTGGAGATTGAAGGAGGATTATTATATATCACCATGACGGCAAAAGTACCCGAAGTTCTAGTCAAGCGTTGGGAGAGAACTCGCCTTTCTGAAGGAAAACCTCATAAATTATTAGTTTTAAAGGATTGGCTAATAAATGGGGTGTAAATATAGCGGACCGCTGCGGAAGCCGTTCATGGAATCAGCACATTCAATCCCAAACAGTGAAATCAGAATATTAGAGAACTTTCTAAAAGAAAATCTTTCTGTCTGAAGAAAAAAAATTAAAAGAAAATCTTTCTTTCTTTAAGAAGAAAGAAGATCAGCTGGATCGAAAAAAGAAATTAAAAGAGCAACATGTTGGGATTTCTAAAAGGATTTCTGCAAAAGAAAAAATGCGTGTAGATACATACACGATCTAACAAAGGAAGAAAGTTCAATCAAATGTAAATATTTTGAATCCGGCAATTGTAGATATGAAAATGACTGTAAATACTTTCATATAAAGACAAACGACTCGAATCCTGATCAAGATTCAAAAATAGAAGAGAAAGAAGATAAGAAAGTTAGAACTACTGAAGGAGAATTCTCCCAAATTCCGAAAGGAGGTACTTTTGTAGCTGATCTATCAAAGATAGATGAAAGCTGTGTTTCATTAAGAACCGTTCTTGTTAACCTTATGCCAGTAACCGATGCCGTTAACCGATGCCAGTACTAATTCTTTCATTAATATGGAATGTTGCCGATGAATTAAACTTAGAAGGAAAAATCAAGACATCACTTTTCAAGTTCTGAACGGGATCAAATCATTAAAAGCAAAAACGGTTATCTATAGACGGGCGTGTGAATCAAATGCTGAATTTCTTTTGTAGTTGAAAATGTGACAGGTGATTTAAAGGTTTGCAATTTGGATAAAAATAAAAGGAAAATGGCCACATTTAACTGGTATTCAATTTGAAAATATTAATAGAAATTATCGAGTCGATGGCATATTAGGAGCTCACTACCTAAACTTACAATACTCAATAAAAGAAGTGAAAATATTACCAAATGAACCGATAGCTCGCCTAACACCTCTCGGGTGGACTTCTGACGGAAAGGTTTCGAAAAAAGAAATCATAAAAGGGTCAATTTTGCAAGATGTTTCTTTACTAGGGAGCAAGAGACGGAAAATGATTTACAAAGATTGTGGAAATTAGAAGATGTACTCGATCGAGTTGATAATGAAATGACTGTGAAAGAGAACGAATTATTAGATCATTGCATCAAAAATGTAAGCTACGATGGAGAACGATTCCCAGAAGGAATTCCGTTGAAGGAGCCAAATTGGAAGCCACAAGACAACCAAAGGTCAGCTAAGAAAAGACTAAATCATCTGCTGAGAAAACTTGACTGGGACGTCGGTGTGAAGAATGAATACGATAATATAGTAAAAAAATATGTCAGTAAAGATTATATACATGAAGTAACTGAAGATAAAGATAATCAAAATGATGAGTGGCTTCTTCCGCATTTCACAGTAGTAAGAATACAGAAAGAAACCACCAATGTTAGAATTGTTTTCAATGCAGCCGCTAAATGGCAAGGAACTTCTCTGAACAACAAGATTCATCAAGGATCGAAATTACAAACAGACCTGTTTGAGATTTTACTTAGATTTCGAAGATTCAATATTACTTTAACATGCGATATTATATAGATGTTTCAAGGATTCAAAGCAAAAGCAAAGGATTCAATATTAAAAGCAAATCCAATGATTGCAGAAGAAGAACTGTTGAGACGCAACAGCAGGATAGTGAAATCTGAGTACCTTCCTTGGAATTTACGATATTCAATAATACTGTCTAATAAAAGTCCAATAACAAAATTGATTGTGAAACATGTTCATCAAAAATATCTTCACTGTGCTGGCTTTAATCAACAGTATTGTAAATTATCGAAGTCTCCTGTAAGATTAAAAAATGCGAAAAACTATAAAAAAATACCACAGAAATTGTGAAGTTTGTTCGAGAAGAAATGCGAAAGGAATCTGCCAACAAATGGGAAAAATTCCAGAGTTCCGTCTTCGAGGACCATTAAAAGCTTCCGATAAAATCGGAATTGATTTCGCTGGTCCGATCCTTACGAAACAAGGCAGAGAAGAGCGAAGGAGAAGAGATATATTTGTTTAATTACTTGCCTTCAATGTAGACTGGTACATTTGGAGATAACAAAAAAGCTGGAAACTGATAATCTTATAAGAGCGCTAAAAAGAATTATTGCCTGAAAAGGAAGACCATCGATGATAATTTCGGAAAACGGAGGAAACTTCCCGAAACTATCGATAATAAAAATATATTTTCTTCCCTCACGTTTTTTACAATAACTAAAGTTAAACATTTAATCATATTTCCTTTTCATCTTCCTGCAGTACTTCATAAATCCGCAAACGCTCATATCAGTATTATTAGTTTCTACAAATTTCAAACATTCATTAGTTCTTTTATACTATTTTTACAGATTAAAATCTTTATCTTGAAAGTCTTTTTAATTTTGTATAACAGCTTTTCCAAAAATATAAAAAAGATATAAAATACTAAAATAGAATATTAAATTTGTTATAAAATTATAACAATGGATTACAATAAAAGAATCGATTTGGGAAAATTTATTGCAAATAATTTAGGCTTGATAATGATTCAAATGATGACTGATATGTTCCGGGTTGTCTTTTTTAAATAAAATGCCTAAAGATAATATGTTGATAAAAATATAATACATTTATGAAAATGATTAGAGGAAATATATTTTACAACTGTAGACATGGATTACATATATAATATTTTATAAAAATAGAAGTAGAACAATTATTCTTACATGTTACTGTCCAAAACGTAAAGAAATTATCTTTCCTAAAAAGTTTTTTTATTAAATTGAGAGTAAAACATTATATTAAGTGTACAAAAATGACAACCGATAACATACTTAGCAACACTTACAAAAACTTCTTATATTAAACCAAATAAATAATGTCAGCAAAAATGAATTGAATAAATGTATGGAAATAGTGGGAAATAAATCTTCTAAAATGTTTTCCAAAGTGAATTTTTAAAAATCTATTTTAAAAAACCTTCAACAGCTAAACAAAAAATTTAAATTATAAGTCTCCTGTAAGATTAACAACAACATCAAGGATCTCAGACTTTTATAAACAAAAACAATCTGTTATTCAAGACTTAAAATTAGATTTCCAAAGTCAACTAAATCTGAATAATTAATTCGTTATTACATTTGTACATTAAAGGTGCGAACCTTGGTTAAAAGTTTACTCAGGATTAATCTCCTCAGACTAGTTTTTAAAGGAAAAACGTGATTCAAGTGAGTGACGAAAACATATCGTTTTCTCAAATGGCAATTGATAGCTGCCAATGGTTGGTTTGCGAGAATGAGATTGATTGCACTTAGTGCATTGCTCTTAGTTTTCAGGAAAAGTGATATAAATTTATTTTCATCTAATAACTTATTGGACAATTTTTATTTATTTTCGGCAAGTTTCCATATAGTGTACCTGCTTGGTACATTTTGTGACCTGATGATGGGATTTTTATTATTTTTATTAAACGCGTCGTCTTATTTTATCCCTAATATATATATATATATATATATATATATATATATATGAAAGCTGTGTTTCATTAAGAACCGTTCTTGTTAACCTTATGCCAGTAACCGATGCCGTTACTGGCATTTTTTTTCTGAAAACCAAAAAGACATCATCCACATATCTCTTGTACAACACAGGTTTTTCACCAGGGTATGCATTCATTTTATCCTCAAGCGACTTCATAAAAATTGATGCCAAATTTGGTGCTAATGGGGAACCCATTACGACACCGTCTTCCTGAATGTACCATTCATCACTAAAAAGAAAAGGAACATTTTTGGCACAAAATTTAAGAAGTTCTTACAGTGCCTAATGGATAGAACCTCATCCATTTCAAAAGATGAGTTTTCTGTTCTATAAAAGGGTTTTGATTCACATTACGAACGACAGTTTTGTGAATCTCTACTAATAAGACACTACAACTCATCAATTAACATTCAGAATGGGCAAAGTAAGGTTATTTCAATACTTAAAATTTTTAATTAAAATATTTTTTGTCATTATTACCCAATAATCCTTTGATAAATAATAATAATTAATTTCTTCGTTATCTTTTAGAGTAAATGTATCTATTAAAATTGTATTATTCAAACAATTCAATATTCATTTACTAAACATCCGAAAATTGCTGATGATGATGTATGTAAACATCGAAACATATCCAATAGTTGTATAAAAAAAGCTTTAATCAAATTATATTTTCGAAAATAGGTGTATCAAGCAATTCAGCGATATTATCATTCAACAGTTATAAAATTTGAGTTTGAAATGATAAATTTGAAAGATAAGGAGAAGGAGAGGACAGGAGAAAACATTTTCAATTTATTAAAATATCAAAAATGGAAATAGCAAATTTATTTCAAATTTGAAAACATTTGTTAAACAAAAGTATCATATTGTTATATTTTCAACGATAGTTATATTTTAACGAATGTCACATTATTAAAGTAACAAAAAACAAGCATGACGAACTCTAGAGGGTTCCCCCAAAAAGTCTTTAGTGAGCTTATTTTTTAAAAAGTCTTTCAAAAGATTATTAAAAAATATCAAAAAAACATTCCATAAATTTATTTAATTGATATTGAGAAAAGAAAATTGCAGAAAATATTGACGAAATAAAGATATCATCAATATCCAGTTAATGGAGTAAATTAATTTTTGCCTTTTTCATCTTTGATCATGACTATTTATTGGCTTAAAGCATATATTTCCATACAAAACCGTATTACAGAAGAGAATCATTAGGCAATTTCGGATTAGCAGAAAGACTTAAAAAGACTCAATCGCCATTAAATCATTGTCAAACATTGCGGTTGCCAATAATACATTAATGTTCCCATAAATCAACTAAAACAGCATATATTTCAAACAAAAAAATAAATATTTTATTTTATATTTTGCGTTTCTATTTGTTCGATTTAAGTGATGGTTTAGCTGAATCTTGCTCGAAAAAAATTAATGAAGTTATTTTCTATGACTTTCCAATTAGACCAAGAAAGAAAATTATCAAACATAATTATTTTTTATTTTTTTTAAAGAAAAAATAATAAATTTTAGCTTGTGCAAAAAAATAATATATTTTTTTAATTTTATTAATATTTTTATTTTAATAAATTAAATATGAAAATTAACGAAATGGTTTACGGTTTTATTTTATATTAAAAATACTTCAAAAATAAAATGGGAATATTTTAATAATCTGTTTTATTATAAATTTTATTAAAAAGGAATATATACATATTTAAATAAAGAAAATATATATTTTAATTAACAGAAATTCTTATTAAAATTGAACATTAAAACAAAAGCGGGTTGCATCAAACACGAATTTTATCTCATCTCATAATAAAATCATATATTAAAGTTTTAGAAGTAAATTTTAATTAGATTTCCTATTCGCAATATTAGAAAATTAATAATAATAATTTAGAAAATATTAAAGGAAGGAATAATTATTATAATAAAATAATTTCAAGCAGATAGGAATTTTATTTTAGAAGAATGTTTGATTATAAATTATTAAGAGATGAGAGAAGTTTTTTTCGAAAATAAAGTTATGTAAATTAAAAAAGATCTTCATGAAGGAGCAGCCCTAAATTCAGATCAAAAGAATCACAATGACATAAAAAAATTCGAAACAAAAAGGAATCAATCTGTAAATCTGAAAAAAAAGAAAATGAAGAGGAAATCCTTAACAAAAACCATTTTTTAGTAGAAGATCGAAGAAGCTTTGATTGAAGAATGCACAAAAAGTAGAGTGATCTAGTAAAGCCCTACGATTGAGTAGTAGTCTCAAAAAGATTGAGTACGAGGAATATTTTAAATTTCGTATGTTGAATTTGTATGTTGAGTTTAGTATTTGGAAATGTGTTTCTCCCACCCAGATGGAAAATTGATATTTTGGATGTTCACGATAAATAATTATTCGAGTATAATTTATATTTTAAAGTACAACATAAGATATATAAAAACATTAAAAATATTAAATCGTTTCAAATTTAGTTATTAAAAATTTAAATAAAGTAAATAACTTTTAACTAATTTTTAAATTGATTAAATAAATGTTTTTCTTTAAATAAAATCATTTTTAAATAAAATTAATATGTAAATAGAATTATTACTAAAATTATAAAATTAGAACTTTAAAATTAAATCGGAAAATAATGAAAAATTTGTTCGAATAATTATTTATTAAAAAGACATTAACAAAAATTTATCAATTTAGAACGATGTCGAATATTGAAAGCTTGGCTTAAAGGACAATTCAAATTGTATTGAAAATAAATGTTCGAAAACCCATGTTGGTATTCTTAATATTGAGCAGTTTGTTTGAAAAACATCAGGGCCAACTGAAAATGTATATAATATAAAATAAAAGCACTTAATGCACTTAAAAGTACTTAATGTTTAGTTGCACCAAATTTACGGTAGAGCAGTTCTTGTAATGAGGTCTGAATTGATTCTATTAAATTATCATAAATGTCGATTAAAATTACATGACTTTTAGGAATTAGTTTACTTTTAAAGTTAAAAAGGTTTGACCGAACTTCTTGACCATGACGTCCCCTAAATTTTTGATAGGGCTAAATTCGGAATTGCTTGGATGCCAGAATGTTGTACATGCTGTTAGTTTGGTGGTGGCGTTCTGATGATGATTCAGATAAAGACATTTTTAAAACTTACTTCTCACAACAATAAACATATTATTTAAACAAGTTTGGCCTAAGTAAATTTCTGAGGAACGATTTTTGATTTTTCTTGCACAAACCCATAATATCAAAATAATTGTAAATATAAATATATGTAAATTAATTATTTTCAAAATTTTGTAGTGTAGTTACTTTATAAAAACTTTTTTCTTTGAAATTATTTATTTTATGAAAAATAAAATCTTTTAACGATTTTATCTTTTTTGACGATTATTAACTTTCTTTTATGTAACGGCCTTCTTACCTATGCTCCTAAAATATACAATATTAAAATGAGTGTATATTTTAAATTTTGAAAATAATTAATTTACATATATTTATATAACTTTCAATTGCCATGTTTTCATTGTGACTTTGAATACTTATTTACCTTCCACTTTCAACCTTCCATTAAATTACCAAGTGACAGCAACCGTTTTAGTGATGAATTCACTGCTTTTTGGTGAATATTTTAACTTCGCACTATTTTCTTGTAGCTGAAACCGTCTTCTTGGAATAGCGATATTTTCTCTTGAATGACTTCTGAAATAGTAACTATTCTTCCAAATGAAATACAAAAAAAGAACAACTAAAAACCATTTAAATGAATAATATGTGCTTATCAATAATAAATGTTACCAATAAATATAAATGGTGACACTAATTTGCTTCAGGCAAATTGTATGTAAATAAAATGAAAGTGAGCGATCCCACAGTAGAACAAAATCTTGAATTATAGAAATATCTAACAAGTTCATTATCCTGATAATAATTCGGACAACATTTTAATGGCGAATGAGTCTTTCATTTGAGTATAGCAAATTGAACAGATGGAGATAAAATCCAATGTATTAGAAGCTCGAATCCATGTTTCTTTGACCTTTATTAAGCAATCCCCAGATTACATTCGTAAATTTGCTTCTTAAACGTTATAGAGTTTATAATTATCCGTATACGGCTCAAAGAGATACTCTGTTTCAAGCATCTCTTGTAACGAAACAGCGGTAACTGCAATGGTCGTTGTTTTGGATTGAAATTGAAATTGTTTTTTGTTATTTATTTTGTAAAATTTGTGAAAGAAATAATTTACTCAAAATTATTGCGTTTGTTTTAACGCATAATTTATTATTGGTAAATCGGCGAGAATATAATATCGCGATTTGTTTTATGAGAAATCAATATTTGATTTCAATTAATCGTACGAATTTAGTCGATGTATTCTTATTATGACAATGGACGGTAAAGATTGTCCGGTAGAGATTGTCCTGCGACAGTTACGTCGATGATCGGAGACAGCGATTTGTTTTCTGTTGTAAATAAAATGGCAATGAACAATTTCTCTACTGAACAGAGCAGTTTTTATTGCAACATTATCGGATTAAATTTTGTGATTTTTATGTCAGATATTAATATTGATTTGATCGAGTTCTAAATTCACAAAATCTTTTGGTCATTTGTCAGATGTGAACAATATCAAAATATGTTAAACAATCCGAATATCGCATTTTTTATTAAACCATAAATCATTTTTGATGCGTCAAATATTTCACTGCGTAAATATTTGAAAGAAAGTTATTAAAATCATTTCTTTGTTCTCGACGTCGGTCCTCCTTAAGTCAAAGGAGATGCTCATGTCGGACATCCTCTAAATAAGAAAATCAAAGTTGTCATCGCTAAGTACAAGAAGTTGAAGGGTTATTCAATCGATTTCCAGCCCAATTATGACCACCACAGGCAACCGATCGAGATGATATCTATATATAATGAGTCTAGATCGCCGATCAATATCCGTTTCGATGCTAAACAAATCACAAATCTATTAACTCTATTCAAATCAGTTGTTTTTCTTCTTTTTAAAATGTCTTGATAATTTTGTTTGTAGTTTAATATTTATACACATGTTTTTATTAAATATTTTAATAATATTCTATATAGTTTTTTTAATATTTTCAAACGAAAACACAAGAAAAATGCTTTCTGCAACGTGCCTTGCATTTCCAAACAACAATAATCCTTCTTTTGAAAGAAACAAATTCTTCTTTTGAGGATAAACCCCACTTAATATTTGTTAATTTTTGAAAACATTCAAGACATTCTTTATTCACTGTTTTTAATTCAAAATGAAAAACAAATTCATTTATTGAAAATAAATTAATTAATAATACATTATTAATAAATTTAAATATTTGTCTTTTATGTCACTGAATAGTTGAGTGTATGGTTAAATAACATCAAAACTGTTTTATTAGAAATCCTTCTCAAATTATTTTTTACTAAGTTTATCAAATTATTTTTACTCGAAAAAATATCTTGAAAAATAATTTAACAAACTTTTAAGATATTCTCAAATAAGTCTTAAATAACTAAACTTAAAAAGTTCCATCTCCGGTTAAATTAGGTATCAAATTTAATATAATATTGTATATTATGTGTGTAAGAAGGATGAATAAAAGTATTAATATTATTTAAAAAGTGATTGTTTTATATACATAAAAGAACAAAATGAGAAACAAACAAAAAACTTAAACAAAGCTTTATATAAATAAATAAAATATAAATGGTTTAACGATCTTCATATTTTTATTGTCATAAAACAATATACGAGAAAGAAGGAATTTATAACTACCAATAATAAAATAATATTTTCTGAGACTTATTATACATAATTAAAAGAAAGTAATTGTCAATCAACTTTAGTTTTTTGCTTTAGTTTCTATGCAAACATTCAAACATGTAAAACGGTTGAAATGTTCTGTGAAATATTTTCAAGAAAATAAAAACAAAAAATAATTGTTTGTTAATATAGAAGATTAAAATCAATATTGACCTGCCAGGAATATTTTGAATGACGCAGTGTGCTTTGTATTTTGTGTGTTGTTTTAGTAGTGTGTCTCCCCGAGCTACAAGGTCGATTGATTTGATAAGATTTAAAATAAAACAAAAATTACTGCAAGTAAATGAAAAAAACTGTTTTAAGCGAATTTTTTCATTTGAAAAAGGTGATATTGTATTTGGTTAGTCCATATATGTATTGGATAACTTTTGCAAAACTATTCCATTTAAACTTTTATTACGATATTAAAATGTTTGCTGAAAGTTGCACTACATACAATTCAAATTGTTTTATAGTTAAAATAATATTTAATTATAAAAATTAAAGACTCATTTTTAATATTGGAAGAAGTGTCTCTTAAAGGATGATTAATCAGATGTGAATATCATTGTAATAAATAACAACATTGTAAGCCATTTTTAAGGACCCCTTCAAATTTCTGTTTAAAAAGAACAGTGTTACGAATTGATTAAAAAAAAATTATGTTTTTTTGTAAAAAAATTATTTTGCTCTTTTCTGTAAAATTTATTTTACTTGCTTGTAAAGAAAATTATACGGATTGATAAAAATTGCTTTTATTTTGAATAAAAGGAATGACCTTGGTTGTTCTTTTACTGAATTGGTAAAATTGACTGGTGAAAGAGGTTTTTTTTGTAATTAAAAAATAAAATCGATTACGTGACTTGAATTTATTATTTGACTTTATGAATTTTATTAACCAAATTCGATATTGTTGCGAGAGATTTTGATGCAAAAAAATATTTGAGAATGAGTCGTTGTTACATATTTTTTATGTCGTCAAAGAAATTGAATGAATTCGACCGACGAGTCGATAATGAAACCACAAATGCCACGATCAAAAACGATGAGAGTCAGTTGAATAGAAATGCGAATTGATCGACAATCAGCAAATGAGCGCTACTTTGTCGATCGATAATAGTTCGGGGGACTCGAGAGATGAGGTGCCGTGCAACTTTCTTCAAAATAAAGATTCAAGAAAAGTTTAGATTATTTGTAAACATATGCCCTAGATGTTTTATAATGAAACGAAAGGGAAATTACCCCCGAAAAAATATGCCGCTTTGTTTGGGGCGGCGGAGGCGTTTTTCGATTGCGTATTGAGCGTTTTTCTGGGATTGAGGTACCGGTGCGGTTTTTTGTTGCAGGTTTTTGTGGTCGTCTTCGTGCTCTGTGGGTTAGGAGTGGTCAATTTTTGTGTTACCAGCGAATATTTGAATGTTGTTGAGAAATTTAAAGAAATTGATATTACATTTGAAGCAGCATTGATCGCTCGATTTCATTTCGCTCATGCGCCAAGTATCGATGAATTCAAATTATTTCTGTTTCAGTTGTTGCGGATAAAATTGTGAATCGAATTTGATTTGTTTGATCGATAATAACGAAATTATGAAAATATACATAAGCGATATTATTTTATCGTGTGTTTCTGATGACGGTTCTGACCTGATTTCGATATCATATTTGTCGCTCAGTTCGGAATCAAATCAATTACTTGAGGCTCTTCTGTTCGCGCACTCGTTATCAGTCATGGAAGTAAACTGTCGCCAACAGAACGGATCTTTAATTAGTAACTGTTATGAGATTATTCTGGCGGATCTAATGATTAATATTGATCAAAATGGTAATAAACTTCGTGTACTTTTCTCATCGGACCATGTGAATTTGTTCATCATTGATAGTGAGAGTCATTTATGGATTTTCAATTATTTAACGCGTGGTAAATTAATTAATCTGTGTGGTAAATTGACGCCTGATGATGACGAGTGCTGAACAGTGATGAATTCTACATGGAGAATTGTGTGTCTGGAGCGACTGATTCCACCTGTAGTGATACTATTGTTTTGTTTATAGAATCCATGGATTTAGTAGTGTTTCCAAATTGTCGTGCCGGAGATCCGAAACTGATTATTTCATGTCCGTGCGATCAATTGGAACTGAGATCTATCAGTTGCCTCGATTCCCATCTCAAATTAAAAGAGATAATCTCATCTGATAACTAAGCCAGGGCACTTAAATTTGCATTAATTTTCAACATCGATCAAGAAAAAGTCTCTATTGAAGAACTAAAACATCTGGTGTTTATGTGGAAAAAACAAATCATTGAACAGTGAGGAACAATTGGCGCTTCTCGATTGTGTCAAAGAGATGAAGACGTATTTCAATCGTGAAATATTCACGCAGCTGTCACTTATCACAATGTCACCGATGGCGCACGAAGAGTTAATACTGAACAATCTGAAAGAACAAAGAAAATCATCAGCCATCATAGAAAATGATGGGGAATATTATATTGATTGAATGTGCTTCATCTTCGTGGATTATTTATTCTGGTTTTGTAAAAAAATCTGACATTCAATTAAAATATTAACAAAAAAAACAAAAAAGGAGAAAAATTATTTTTTTCATTATATCAAATAACTTCAAACCTCTACAATATCTGAAATTAAACAAAATAAAATGAAATTGATTACAAATATTTTTATTTATAAATTCTTTTTGATAAAATTATTTTCCATTTTTAAAAAAATCTATTTTAAAAATATAACGAAAAATTAATTAAAGAAAATAAATTGTAATTGAGACATGTTTGACATAAAACAATTTAATTTTGTTTTGACAACATTTTTTACATTTAATTAAACACTTAATTTGCTTAAATATATTTTTGCTTTATTTTTGTTCTATTTTTTTAAGAAATACTTAATTAAATTTTAGGAATTTGATTTGATTTAATATTTTTCTATTTGTATTTTTGGTCATTTTTTTTTATTTTTGGAAATTATTTTACGAAATTCAATTCATCTCTAATGTTATTTTTCAATTAAAAATGAAATTGAAAATCTTAATTATTTTTCAACAAAATCTAAGAAATAATGACTTTTATTTTATTGTAGAATATTTAAAATTTTTATTATCTTTAAATTTATATTATATCTTAAAACTAAATTTTTTTTAAAAATTATTTTTCACTTATTAAAATTTATTTATTTAAATAACAAATTTTAAAATGATTTTAAATAGATTTGTTTTAGTAAATTATATTAATTATTTTTGTTATTAACGTTTTTAAATTAAATCATTTAATTTGAATATTAATCTTAAAAAAATATTTAATAAAATGATAGATAAAGAATGATTGAGTGACACAATTCGGATTTATGAAGGATGTTCATTTATCAATCATTAATTAAAACAAAATAAAAAAGGTATAATTAGAAGATGTAATATAATTTTCAAAATCATTTAATTAGATTTATAAGGATTTTTAATTAATGTTGTTGATGCACTTGAAAAATCATGTTAATTTGATTATGCTTCATTGAAGAGACAGAAGCCTTGAAGAACAAATTCCAAGATAAATGTATTAAATGTAATATTTCAAAGGGACACTGTGTAATGTTCTATAGATAATTCTATAATTGGATATGTAGGTAGAAAATGGAAAGGTAAATAACTGAGATAATATTCTGATACTGAGAATATTCTTGGAGACAAATGTACGGATTAATTAAGGATGTCAACAGCAATTCATTCAGCTGGAATAAGTTCCTCAAATTCTAAAAGAAAAAATAACTGAATAATCTTTTTAATTTAAATTTTGAATCAATATTTCATAGGCATATCTGTTAAGAGAACTCACACATTTGACAGAACATTTATTACATTTACATTTCTTATCATCTTTATGATGATCAACATTGCTTTCACATTATAATCTGAACTATACTTGAGAAGATTATTTTATTTAAAAATATTTAATTTAAATTTTATTGGTTAAGATAAAATATTTTTATAGTCATTTTTAAACATTAATTGGATTTTAATTATTTAAAAATTTACAAAAATAAAATCAATAAAATTATTTAAAAGTTGCAATAATAAAAATTAAAAATTTGAATATTAAATCTAAATATAAATAAATTAGTTTCAGATTATAAGAATTAAAATATTAATCATCGGTCTCATTAGGAGAGGCACAATCCCAAATCAACATACAACATTTAAATATACAAGTATTACAAAAAATAATTACACGATTGTCGTTAAAACATCGTTTCGGTTGTTTAAGGTACTGAATATTTGGCCGTGATCCCATAGTTGCAGGGCACTGAAACATATTGAAATACAACTGTTAACCAGCCGATAATTTTTTCACCACAACTGGCTTGATCGAACTTGTAGTTAGATATATGCTAAAAATCGATTAAATGTTTTAAAATTGTAAATTTGTTATTCGATTTTTGAGTGAATTTTATTTGCATAAAACATGAGTTTTTTAAAAAAAACAATTATACATACATATATATATATATATATTGATTAAAGCTTTTTTTATACAACTATTGGACATGTTTCGATGTTTACATACATCATCATCAGCAATTTTCGGATGTTTAGTAAATGAATATTGAATTGTTTGAATAAAAATTGTATTATTCAAACAATTCAATATTCATTTACTAAACATCCAAAAATTGCTGATGATGATGTATGTAAACATCGAAACATGTCCAATAATTATATAAAAAAGCTTTAATCAAAT
>MQRK01235386.1:15944-33703 GCA_001938485.1 Girardia tigrina
ACATCCAAAAATTGCTGATGATGATGTATGTAAACATCGAAACATGTCCAATAATTATATAAAAAAGCTTTAATCAAATTATATTTTCGAAATATATATATATATATATATATATATATTAATTCAACTAGTTAGCTTTATTATTACATATGGTCAAAATTTTTGTTAATTTATTCTTTATTTTATAATTTATTTCAATTACGCATTTAAGTTGACTTTATTGACATTTTGTAAGTCTTATTTGGAAGTAAAACTTAAATTTATATTATATTCTTAGAATAAATCTGGAGAGGTGATTAAAAATACCTTAGTGAAAAAAAACTTAATTATTTAAGTAAATTAATTAATGCAGATTTAGGGATAAATAAATAATATCAAACGAAATGACAAGACCCTTTATAAATTGCATTAAAGGACAAAACATCGTTTCGGTGGAGTTCACACATTTTCTGAAGGATGATCGATTGTTAAGGTTAACGATAAAGAATATTTTAAATAAAAAATAATTTATGTTCTAAAAATAAGTGTTTTTTTGCAAATAAAAACCAAAAAACTAAGTTAATTACATATCATTTAAAGTAAAGAAATATTTTCAAATAATAAAATAAATCTAAACATTAAAACATTTTCATTTCTGTTTGTGTTTGAAAAATCAATAATTTTAATGTTTATGATTAAAAAGAAAGACATTATAATTATATTAAATAAAGGTAAAATTATCAAAGTTTCCTTACAGAATCTATTATATAATTAATAATGTTAATTATGCAACGTATTCTTTAATTTTAACAAAATAAGAAGATAATATGCGAGCAAATTTAATTGCTCATAAATTATTAATGGTAAGAAGGAAAGTAAATTGTTTATATTTTACTATAGAAATTCAGTTTCTTTTTGTTACGGATAATTTATTTATTTTCTTTTATTTTTATTTTCGAAAAAAAATTTAATTTAGGTTTTTTGTTGTACATATTTTTTATGCACACAGGTTGTGAGGAATATTTTAAATTGTTTGAATGTGTAAATGTATGGATGCTGTATGTTGATTTAAGTATGTTGAATTTAGAATGGTGATTCTCCCACCCAGATGGAATTGGTATTTTTTATTTAAATTTAAAGTCATTGACTATTCGAACATAATTAAAATAATCATTTTATAAGTTCATATTTTTAATTTCACGATTAAAATTAAGTTTAATATTTTTTGATAAAATTTAAATTAAATACATTTTTATAATTTGATGACATTTTTATTATTTTGGTTTTTATTGAGAAATGGTAAAATTTATTATTTTTAATTAATATTTATTAATATATTTAAAAAAATAACTTAGAAAAATTGTTCGAATAATCATGATTAAAAAGAGAAATAAGGAAACCAATTATAAGGATGTCAAACGATGAAAGACTTTCTGAGAGTCATAATGACTCTAAATGTGATTGTAATAAAAGTTCAAACGCGACTTGTCTAAATGTTCTTAATACAGGTAATATAAACAGATCAAATAAATTGGTACTTAAGTTTTATAATACAATTAAAATAACAATTTTAGTGAAGATTTTCTATTCAGTACGATTTAAAACACCGACACAATTACTATGCAAACATTTATTACTAGTACATTAAGAGTCATTACAACTCTCGGAAGTTCAATAACCATTTGCAATCGTTCGAATTAGAGTTGTTTCTGAATATTATAATAATGAATATTCGAAAAAATTTAATAACAATAATTATTATTTTAACTAAAATATTTCATAAAATTATAAAAAATAATTACACTAATTTTAAAATTATTCAAACTTGATAGTGAATGCTCGCTAATTCAGGTTTTGAGATGACGATTTGTCTGTCCAATGTAGGCCTTCTGTCTCTTTCGAATGGTATTGAGCTTCTAAGCTCTATACAGGGTCCAACAAAACTGAAGAGTCAGTAGCACCCCTCTCCAATAATCCCTCTTACGGGGTCGGATAGTTTCGGTCCCTCAGATCTTTTCGGCTTTCTTCTAACAAACGATCACCCATGGGTTGCATATCCATGGTTCTGCATACCTTTGGACTTTGTACCGCCGTAAAAGGGACATCTAAATTTTCACCTTGCAGTAAAATCTGCAATCTTAAAAATCAGATGTGATTCTTATTTCTACCGCCGTCAGGATAGTCGAAAGGATTGAATATGGTTTCGTGGAGGGCTGAGGCTTTCTACGACTCTTTCCTCTGTGTTTCATGTGCTGGTTTGAGCTGGTGTCATTGTCCGTTCTCCAATTTCTTCAGTGATCCTAGTTAAGGTGCCTTCAGCCACGCCTTCGTTTTGATTGACTTTTCACAAGTTTTGACACCCATGACAATTAAAATTACAAAGCGGATTAACTTGCAATCCTTGAAATCGTTTGCCATGTAACCGAGAGGAAGTCTTTAATATTGGATGTCACTGAAACGACTTAGACACTACCTATATTCATGCAAATATTCCTTTTAAATACTCTAAATACTTCAGAATACAGTATTTTGATTATTTGTTTGCACTTTTCATTTTTAAGTTCTTTCTTAACCCGTTTAAAAATTTATTGAAAATAAGTTTTTTAGACGGTTTTTAAATTAATTAAATTTATTTCGTATTTTATTTTATTAATAACATCGTCTATAATTATTTCTTGTAAATCAATTAATTAATAAAATTTAATTAAAACATTAAGTGTTTCATTCGTCTGTAAATCAACTTAAAATTAGAAAGTTGTATTTATTATGAAGAATGTATTTCCATTATTATAAAAAATAGTACAAAATATGATTTATATATTTTTGATTAAACGTTCATTAATTTTTGTTTGTTATAAAAATATAAACCAAATGAATAATTTAAAATATATTCTCAATTTGGTATACTAAAAATAAAATAAATATTTGGTATTGAAGCACTTACAAAATTTGGTTAAAAAAGTTTTTTTGAAGAGATAATAAATATTAAGATAAATTATAAAAATATAAAATTAAAATTAAGAAACTTTTTATTCCCAAAAGAAAATGTTTCAATATTTTTTTTAAATTAAAATGGAAATGTAGAAGGTTATAAACTGCTTAAGATTAGAGTTGTCAACAAATCTGAATATGTTTTTTTTAATTTAATTGACGAATAATGTGTATTATTTTTTACATATTTTTTTATAAATATTATATTTAAATATGATTTTATTGAATAGATATTTGACAAAGCATATTAAAAAAGGAATACCATTTCATAAAATATTTAATGATAATATACTTTGAAGGTTTCACCGTCATCTTCAGATAACTGATTTTAAGCTTTTTTTCAGCTTATATGCTTAAAAATATCGGAAACACTTCACAAATTCGTAAAGACTGCCGTTTAAACATTGATTTTAGGATCACAAGATCTTATTAACAAAGCTTCTCACAAAACTCTCTCCCAATAATTTAAAATTACTTGCACAGAATTTTGAAATCCTTTATAGTCAAGCTACATTTATAAGCTTAGTAACTTTACTCTTACCCCCTCCATGAGTCTGTTCTGGGAGTTGTTTTCTGAGAGGAGGCGCAGTCTCTCAACGGTATTTTGTACTTCACCAATTACACATATATTGATAAAAAACTACTGAACAAAAAGTGAAAGAAGTGATTTATTACAAAACATATTTTCAACTTTAAATGACTGAGATTTAATTTTTAAATTTCAAAGATCATTTTATGCTATGATGATTGTTGTTTAAAACATTTACAATAAGGTAAGCTCAATTTTTAATCCGGTATGAAAGAATATGAAATTTTAAGACGCTCCTCAACTTTATCCTCCAATTTTATATGCACAGATAAATTAATTGTCTAATTAAACTAAGAATTCTTAATTTATATACTATAAAATATTTTGTATAAAGTCTCACGAGTCATTTTATTAAAAAAACTTTGAATATCCATTGTTATCCTACATAAGTGAGAGGGGCAAATTTGTACTATGATTGTAGGTGAAGGGATTTACAATTTAAACAGGAAATTGACAATTTTAAGAAAAGCATAATTATGCTATAGTGTACTTGTTATTACGTTTACCAAACTCTCTCTTCAAATAAAAACACATTTTACTTAAAATAATAGAATTATTTTATTTTTTAATTGTATTTTAAAATATTCTATTAAAACAAATATTTATTTTTTTTGTAATTTATAAGAGTTTATGAGAAACGAAAAAAATAATTCAGAAAGGAATTTAGGCTTCTTGGGGCGGATATTATTTATGTTGACCTAGAACAATTACTATGATTCTAACAAATTATTTATTTAAATAAGATTTCTCAAAAGTATATACAAATGTAGCAAAATTCAAACAAATCCCAACAGTTTATATGAAAATACAAACAATACAAACATAACAAAATTTATTTTACGATTTAGCCACAGTAAAACGCTCAATGACATTAAGAACAGTAACATCTACAACTCTATGTATATGAGACAAAGTTAATCTTCACCCATTCGATTTATTTAAATATGTTTTTAGTTGACGCAAGAAAGAAAATATTCTTTCATACTAATGGATATAATATCTTTAGTAATATCTTTTGTAATATCTTTAGAAATTCATTTAATAACAGAAATGTTTATATATATATAGATCACATTTTCATAAAAATCAAATTTATTGAAAAATATTAAAATAAAATCCAAATGAAATGAATTTCTTATTTATTTATTCGCAGATTGAGGCATTCGATCCAGATAAGACGGCCAAATTGTCTTACCGTCTCGACAATTCGGTCAAAATTTCCATAAAGCGTCTTTTCGTAATCCAGGAAGATGGATGGGTAGTTTTGATCCGAGGATTAGATTACGAGACAGATCAAATGCATTCCTTTTTGGTAGAGGTTTACGATGGAGTTTTTGCAGCCAGTGTCACGATTATTGTCAAAGTAATTGATATCAATGATGAAATTCCAACAATCCAAATTTATCCCTCAAAATTATTTCTTCCCGAAAATATTCTTTCCGGAGCATCTGTTGGTCAAGTAAGTATAATTATAAAAATATTGTTTTTCATAAAATACGAAAATCTAATACGAAAATATACGAATAATACTATTTTGATATTGTTTCATTAGAGCTTTGTTCTTTTTACTTTTTTATCTTTTTAAAAAAAATATACGTTCAAAGGGGATGAGAGCGTCAAAGTAATGTATAACATTAAATGTATTTTTTCTATTTAATTTATTATCTATAAAAATATCCCTTAAGGCCTAAGAATTTTAAAATACCGATTAAAAATGTGATATCTTTATAAAATGTGTTAGTTTCGGTGAGTTTCACCCGGTTGTGAAAATAAATTCATTAAAACGCCAATAATATGTATGTGAGAATACAACACACTTTTCCAGTGAATGTAAATTCTGCCCGCTCCGCGGATTGTTAAAACAACTTCGGCTGTTTTTTAACATTTTCATATTTTATTTCGAGAATTTTTTTAGTTCTATTGACATTAAATCGGAACCGAAAATGTATTTATTTATTGATAAATAAGCTGTCATTAGAGAATAAAAAGTTAATCGAATAGATTGATATTCAGTAACGATATTTTTTAGAAATTGCCAAGTATTCATGTACATTCTTTACCAGAAGTAGAATTATAGATGCCAAGTGTTGAAGAATAGGCAAATCAAGCACTAAGTGGTATCTATTAACTTGATTCGTCCATGATATTACCATAACCGAAACAGTGGTGGGTTCATTTGTTTGCCGGGTTGATTGCTCCGTGATAAAAATTTGGATCGACAATTGACATTCTTGATGCACTGGTCGTGGCACACAATCTGGCAGTTGATGCACGAATTGACCAAGCCCATAGCGATCAGCGCTTGATTCCACGCGTTGTAAAACATCAATTTATTATCGGTGACGCAATTGGCGAAGTGATGTCCATCGGGTCGGAATTTTTGGATGTTCTGAGGCTCAATCGATTCGTGATTCCTCTTAGAAACGGGCAATTGAGTCATTCTGTTGAATTCGATGAGATTATTGAAGAAAGTCGGTGAAGTGTTGTTGGATTCATGCCACGATCGGCGCTCATTCTCACGGGACGCCGACGACAAAGATTTGTCGTGGTAGGTCAAAGTTCAGTGAGGAATCGAAATTCTTCGGATGGATTTTTGAGAAAATGTTTGTGTGATTTTCGATTTGATTTTTTTTGAACTTTTCACCGTTCGCTTCTGAGTTGATGAGGTTCGTTTTGGTTTTATATTTCGAACATTACTTTTTCTCCATTGAATTTTTTTTATAATCAAAAATTGAGAAAAATTAATTGCAAAAGAAATACTTTTTTCATAAACAAATTAAATTTTGCATAATAACTATTGTTATTTTAAACAAAATTATTTTTTTCGTTCCCTTGTCTTTTGGTTCACTCTCATTTTCAATTTAATAAAACATTTCTAGCGATAAAAAAATTCTAATTGATAAAAAAACTTTTTTTTTTAATAAGAAAAAAAATTTAAATATTAAATAGGAAAGTTTTCTAAATTTAATAAATGAAATTTTAATGTTAATAGTTTTGATTAAATTGAATTTTATAAATTTGTTAAATGTGAATTTTGATGTGATGAAAATTCTTTTGTTAGATGCAGGGAAAAGGGGAAGTGAAATAAGTGGTCACTGCAAGAATATTTCGAACAGGTTCCAGAACTTTAAGGTTAAATTTTTCGAACAACTGTCTTATGAATGTTTAAACATTAGCAAAAAAAGCAGCTAAACATTTTTGTCCTAGCAGATCAGTTTAAATGGAAAAGATGGGGTTATACATATATATATATATATATATATATACACACACACATATATATATATATATATATATATATATATACATTTAAGTATGAACAATTTTTCATACACCTTTTTACAATTCAAATCGAATCATTCATTTCAATGTGATTTTTAAGCCTTATTAAAATATTTATTTTTTCCAAATATATTTTTACTTCTCATTCAGTTGTAACTACTGTATAATAAATATTAACTATAGTATAAAATATTTTGCGTTTTATTTTATTTCACATCATTTATATTATTTTATTAAAAATGTTAAAGTAAAAAAGAAATATTTATTTTTTGTATGTTTAACAATAATTATACTTTAATTTTTATTTTACTAACAATATTTCTATCTTTATCTATACAATCACTCGTCAATTATTAGTTAATATTGAGTGTTGTGGCATTATTTTTTCTATGTATCAAGAAAATTGTAAATGGAGAATAATTTGCATTTATTGTAAATTTCATTCTTTTCCTTCATATCCATAATCAAATAAAAGCTTTTAAACGGATGTGAAAGATTTAACACCTATAATCAAACAACATCATTGTGGCATGATTCTCTGTGCGATTTTGCAAAAGACGACGCCTCGCTCTGAAATACATGTGGTTAGCAAATTTGGGAAATTTTTTTTATGTCCCACGTTGGCTACCTTCAAAAACGATGCTTTAAAAACATTCATTGATAATAACAACATTTATTAAAATTAGAGACTTCTTAATAAAGACTTTCTTAATTAAGGCCTACATAATAGCAGCAGGAAGAATCATGGCTAGTGCAGGAAGACAACGAATAATTAATCTTAAACTATCATTTGTTCCATTAACGTTTTGCAGTCCCAGGTCCAGTACCTTGCGAAAAACACTTTGGTAAAGATAAAAATAAGGAAAAATAAGTGGTAAAATGTCCAAGTGACAAAGTGTAAAGTGATAAAGTTTCAGGTGATAAAATGTCAGTGATTAAGTGACTAAATGATCAAATGTAAATGATAAAGTGTCACGTTATAAAGTCGAAATGTCCGAAGGCAAGACAAAATATAAAAATATAAAAAAAATATTTCAAAGACGATGAAACCTCAAATGGTCGAAAGAAATATTCTGTTACACATTATTCATAAATAATTTAATTAAATTCTTTTTAAAAATATGACTGAAACAAAAATATTTTTAAATCAAAATATAATTAAATGAAATTTTAATTAATTATATTATATGTAATACTTGTAAAAATTATTTTAAAAAAATCTTAAAATTATTTTATATTACAATCTTTTATTAAAGATAATAGAGTAATAATAATATAATTATTCTGATAAAGTCATTTTCATAAAAAAATAACGTTGTGACAGATAATGTTTTATAAATATGCTTTGTCAATAAATAATAAAGAAATAATTTAATAAAAGCGGCAATAAATAAAGAATGGGCCCAAGAGTATTAAACAAAAATAACAAAAAGGGGGTCATAAAAACCCTTAATAAATGCCATTAATATTTCTTCCGTAAAAAAATAATTAAAATATTAACATTCTGAATTGATGGGTATAAAAATTATTAAAAATTATTTCAAATTATTTTGTTTTATCTAAATAAAAATGAAATATTAATTTTATATTTAAATTAAATTTATGGGAAATTCTCATTTTATCATTGCATAAATTTTCTGTTAGAATGATAATAAATAATTTATTATTTCAATTATTTTAGTTTAAAGGTTTCTTTGACAAAAAATAAAAAAATGAATTAAAAATTATAAAAAAATATAAAAAATTAAATAATTTTTAATTCATGTGATTAAGAAAAGAATGTACATAATGCAATATTAATGAGAATTTAAATTGCTGATATTATTTAAAGTCAAACATTATTAATAAATAACATTTGTAATTATCTCAATAAAACGATAGGAGAATTTTTAGTCTTTCTTGTAAATAAAAATGATTTTAAAAAATAATAGAATAATAAGTTTTTTTGACATTTTATTAAATTAAATTAATAAGAATACATTTTTATATATTGGATAACTTTTTATATAATATCACTTTATCCGCCGTAATTTTCAAAATTTGAACACAGAACTTTAAAATTTTGCCTTTTAAATTTATTTTGACACTTCTTCCTGTTGTCAACAAAATTACTACTGTTCTTAGTTCACACATTGTTAAATATTTACAAATTCTATCAAAAACTGTGACAGAAATACTTTATCATATTTAAATATTGTTTCTAAAACACAAACTCAAATTAGCTTGTGTTCGAATTTGGTGTATCAATATTCATGTAATGGTTTTGATGTCACATACATTGCAGAGACGACTCATAATCTCTACAAACAAATCTAGGAATACCTTTGAACTAATGGTTCGAGTAATATTGTTGACCAAATGACAAGTTCTAAAATTTAAATTTAAATGGGAAATTTCAAAAAAATATTTTTAAATTTTGTACATTACGGAGAGAGAGCGGTATACGATACTTTTATTAATTAGGATGAACAAAGGTAAGAGTGTATCGCCCGTGGTATGGTCTAGTTATTCGACATCAAAGACGATCTGGTCGAAAAGCAGGTATGTTTGAATGTAAGAAGAATTCTCGACACTGAGAGGAATTTAAACACTTGATCAAAGAAACTATGTCTGAAAAACTGACAGAAATATTGTACAGAGAAATCAGTATCCATAAATGCTCTAGCCAAGAATCGAAATTCACGTTCCTTCTTGCTTTAAAGCTGTTGCAAAACAGAAGGAACCAAAAAGACACATCAAAAACGTGCATACGGTGACGACGCCGCAGCGACAGAATGGTGATAAACCTTTCCAATGTCCCATGGAAAATTGTCACTAGACGTATATGACGGATGGATTGTTAAAACGACATTTATTTATTGATCACCGAACCCAATGCAGTATCAATGATATTAGTGTTTCACAAAATAACATAGATGAAGTATTTACAGAATCTTCGAACCGGATCATAATGCATGATATTTCAATTATTCCATACTTTCGGTTCAGTCTGCCATCAGTATTATAACATAATATTATATTATATTATATTTTATTCACCTAACACTATTTTTCTTTCTATTTCATAACAAATTAGGGGAATTATACAGTTGATATCATTTGTAATTTTCATTTGATAAACTCATCTTCAAGACGGAGAATAATGCGAAATAAAATGTGTGAGGAATATTTTGAATGTTTGATTGAATCTCTCCTACCAAGATGGCTGATTAATATTTTCATTTTTTATATCTGAAAATATGTAATGTTTATATTTATTTCTAATTTAAAATAATTGTAAATTTGTAAATAGGTTGATTAGTTTTACTTACAATTTTTAAATATATCAATTGAATTAATATTTTTTAAATCAATAATATTTATTTGTATTTTTAACCAATAAAATTTGGAGTAAGTATTTTTACAATTTATGTAAATCTCCATTTACTCAGATAATGACATTAATTAGACAGATGCAATCGTACGAAAGCGTTGAGAAAGATTGTCCTGAGGGCAATCAAACTTTTAATATTAATAAAATTATTAAGTCATATTATGGTTCTTAATAAATTGTCATTCTTTAAAGAATGAGTATAAGTGTAATTCATACAAATATTAGAAAAATTAGTATGTTTTTTAAGGTAATCACACATTTCTATCGAATATCACAGGTTACACAAATAGTTTGTTGTGGATTAACATTTTTCATAAAGGTTTTATTTCCAGATTTAAAGGTCTCAATTTAATACATGTTGATTGGTGAGGAAAATTATTGGATTGACTGAATAGAAGAATAAATAAATAAATAATAATCAAAATAAATAATTTAGTAAAATAAATACATAAGAAAATTAATAATTAAATAATTTTAAATAATTTAAAATAGAATAAAATAAATTAAATTAAAAGTTAAAAAAATCAATTAATTGAAATTGAAAAGCGGGCAATTGTTATTATCGATTAGGCTAAGATGTGCGTGTGTGTAATAACTGTGATTTAAATAAGTGAGTCAATATGTAATGTGAGGAATATTCTAAATTGTTTGAATGTGTAAATGTAGTGATGCTGTATGTTGATTTAAGTATGCTGAATTTAGAATGGTGATTCTCCACCCAGATGAAAATTGGTATTTTTTATTTAAATTTAAAGGATTGACTATTCGAACATAATTAAAATAATCATTTGATAAGTTCATATTTTTGATTTTACAATTAAAATTAAGTTTAATAATTTTTAGTAATATTTAAATTAAATGTATTTTTAATAATTGGATGATATTTTTATTATTTTAAGATTTATTGAGAAATGGTAAAAATTATTATTTTTTAATTAATATTTTTCAGAGGTTAAATATCTTAAAAAATAACTTAGAAAAATTGTTCGAAAAATCATGATTAAAAACATAAATAAGAAAACTAATTAGAAGGATGACAAACAATGAAAGACCTTCTGTGAGTCATAATGACTCTAAATGTGATTGTAATAAAAATTCAAATGAAACTTGTTTAAATGTTCTTAATATGTAATATTGTGGTTGTGTGTTTATGCATGCGTAGTGCTTGTATTTGTATATGTATTTGTTCAGTGGTTGTTAAAAAATTTTTATGAAAAGTTATTGTGGGGTAAAAATTATGAATTTGTTGCTGTTTAAATGAATAAAAAAAATTTCAAGCGCATTCGAAGTAAATACTACAAAATGTACGTAACTGTTATGTTATGAATTTTGATTTTAAAAAGTGAATATTCGTTTCGTTTTTGATTTCTGCAAATCAACAATATTGTCTGACGTTATTAAAACTCAAATATATGAAAAAGAATCCTTTTATAGAAATTAAAGTCGAAACTTTATCACATTGCATTTATTTTATAAGACTAAATACGCTTAAAGCAGTAAATCCAGTTGTAAATTGTGTAAAAATAGTATTTCTAAAGACGTATTAAGGATGGAAATTATTATAAAAACGTTTAATTTCGACGGAAAGATACCGCTATGGTATCACTTTGATTGAGAAATGTTTGAGAATTAAAATATTTTGAAGAAATTAAATAGGATAATCAAGAACGAATGAAACAAAAAATCATAATTGTAAAAGATTTATGGAGAAAAATGATTAAAAGGACGTTGTCAGGGAATACAGAAACCCAGATTTGCTCACTCATTGAGAAAAACCTTCAAATCATAATTTAATATATTTTTTCTGCTGTATCACATTTTTTCGTTATTAATATGAACGTTATTATTATTATATCATTTATAAAAATATTCTGAGTGTTAGTTTAAAATTTAAAATGCTACTCAATAAATATTATTTTAATAATTCATTATAATCTTTGAAAAAAATGACATTAATAGAATTTAATTAAAAACACAAAAAATATTAACCTTTGAAAAAGTTTTATTTTATTTTTTTTAAATGTTTTAATCTTTGCACTATTTAAATAATAAAAATAATAATATTTAAAATTTTTATACTTTTGTCAAACAAAAAATGATCTCTTCTTCGTTTTGCTCTTTTTTGATTTTTTTTCTTTTTTCCTCTTTTAAAATGCATTTAGCAGTACACAAAAAACTAAACATGTCAGTCCTGATTTAAAATATAAAAAATAAATTTATAAATTCAAGCAAACTAGTCATCAGCAATAGAGCTGCAATTCCCTTGACAAGGAAGATAAAAGAGCATTCTCTTTCAAAGAAACCTGCTAATGCAGAACGACAAATTAAATATTGAAACATGAATAATGAAGATTAAACGATAATGTTTTCTTTCAAATGCCTTTTATTTGATTTTTTATAAAATTTCGTGTAATAAACATCAATATATTCAATTTCATTTCTGTTTTAATCTTTTTGTTTCAGTAGAAATAATCTATTTTTCCTATTTAATTTATGTTCTTTTGGTAAATATTATTTATTTATATTATTTATTTTTTTATTAAAAATATTTTTGAAATAAAATAAAAATAATTTAATTACTAATTATTTTAAAATAATAATAAATTATTTTTCAAAATAGAAAATTAATTTGCATGATATTGAAAAAAAAACAAAAAAAAACTGAATTAATTTGTTAATTATTTTCTATTTAAATGGAATAAAAAGTCATTATTAATTAACATATTAAAATAATGGAAAAAAAGAAATTATAATTTGTTTCAGAAATTTAAATTGTGATTATTAATTTAATATTTTCAGATAATGAAAAAAAATAAAACCATTTAATTTATTACATTTTAATAAAATAAAAAATTGATAAATCAATAAATGTGTTTCAGTATTATATATATATATACTTAGGCTGTCCCAAAAGTCCTCCGGTGGCCTTTAAAAACTCACTAATATTTTACCAAATTTAACCAAATTTGGACTGAATATTATTCAGACTGTCATAAATACTGTGTTAAAATTTCAAAGTATAAAATTAAAAAAAGTAAAATTTTGTTTTATTAAAGTATTGAAATTTTAAAAGTGCAGCGATTTCAAATCAAGCGGTTTTTAACAATGGAAGCAAATAAATGTTGCCAACGTTTTTTTGTTCTAACTCAAAGTAAAAGAGGATTCTCTGCTTCAGAAATTCTTCAGCAACTTCAGCAGGCATGGGAAGACGTAAATCACCCAGCACTGAAAACTATTCAACAATGGTTGACTGATTTTAAAAAAGACAAGCGGACGTCCTTCGACGATTCATCAAGAAGTGGCAGGCCGTCATTAATAGACGATGAAAAGATTAAAGCAGTCAAAGAAGTGATTGATGAAGCTCCAAATGCGTCTTTGCGTTACATTGAAAATGAACTTTTTTTAGGAAAAAATACAATACACAAAATTTTGCTTGAAAAACTTCATTACAAAAAGTTTGCTCTTTTTGGGTCCCTCACGAACTTTCTGCTGCTAATAAACAACAACGCAATAACACTACAAAGCATATACGCTATGTAATTTCACAGATGGGTGATGAAGCGTATTCCAACATAGCGATCGAGGATGAGACATGGGTCTTTTTCCAAGGTAGAGGAAAGAAAGAAGATCACAAAGTTTGGATTCCTTCTAATGTTGTTCCACCAAAAGTGATAAAGCCATAGCCAGTGACTGATAAAAAGTCTCTTGTTTTCATAACCTTTACCTGCAACAAACGTTTTAATGTAAAAGCACTGCCATATGGCACCAAGATTGATTCCGAGGCTTATGTGAACTTTGTTCATGACACCGGTGAAAAATGGCGGAAACTTAGATCTAACAGCATCAAGCTAAAGGAACTTAACTGGTGGCATGATAATGAGAGACCTCATTCTAGCAAAGAAACAACTCTTTTTTTGAAAGAAGAAAAATTGAAAAAAATTTTCAATCGCCCTATAGTCCAGATTTTATTCTGTGTGACAAATTCTTGTTTTCAAAAATGAAGAAAAGTTTTAAAAATCATGTTTTCAAATCACATGAAGAAATTGAAGAAGCTTGTAAATTCTTTTTTAATTCTTTATCAACAGAAACATTAAAAAATCAACTAGATAAACTTTTTAACTATTGTCAGTTTGTTATTGACAACAATGGTGAATATGTTGTTGCTTAAGAAATTTTTAAAATATTTTTTTAAATAAATTTTTAAATTCGCTGCATCTATTTTTTTTGTTGGTTAATAATATTATTTTTTGGTAAGTTTCAAATTTGATGCTTTGAAATTTTAACACAGTATTTATGACAGTTTGAATAATATTCAGTCCAAATTTGGTTAAATTTGGTGAAATATTAGTGTGTTTTTAAAGGCCACCTGAGGACTTTTGGGACAGCCTAAGTATATATATTATTGCGTCAAACTAACTATATTTCTCAGTTAAATTAAAAAAGCATTTACATAACCGGTAAAACGAACGTAGTTGCTGATTTCTTATCAAGAAGAGATGTCAATGAAATAAATTTTCAACCATTAATTTCATTGAAAGATCTCAAAGACAAAGAGGACGAAGTGTTAAATGAAGCTCTAAAATCTAAATCTTTAAAAACAGTGGAAGTTGAAAAGAATTGGTATGATATCAGTGTATGGAACAACCCTAGACCGCTAATACCGGAATTTTTACGAGAAAAATGCATAGCTGCAGTCCATAACTTTGGACACTATGGCATCAAAACAACATATAACTTACTACACTTGGGTGTGTGCTGGCCTTCTATGTGTCAATCCATCAAAACATTCGTTAATAAATGTAAAAATTGTAATCTCAAAAAAATAACTAATCATCCAAAAATAGAAAAAAATTAACTTAGAAGAGCATGGTAAATTAGAATGCGTCCACATTGACATCGTCGGTCCGTTGCCTAGTAATAAACAATTTAAATATTTAATAACGGCCATAGATCGTTGTACAAATTGGTTTGAAGTTGGGTCAATGAAAGAAATCACAGCAGATCGATTTTAAGAAAATTGCATATCAAAATATGGACCACCTTCAAAACTGATTAATGATCAAGGTCCACAATTTGAATCAGATTTATTCAAGTCGATGTGTCTAAAGTATAAGATAATTAAAAGCCGAACAAAAACATATAATTTATACTGTAACGGCAAAGTAGAAATGTTTCATCGCGAATTAAAAGAAACACTTCGCACTCTGTGCAACGATGCAAATTGGATTGACAAGTTGCCTCAAACTTTATTGGCATTACGTTATAAGACTAATACATCTATAGGCAAATGTCCATTATTTAATTTAACTAACAAAAGAAACAACAATTTAGTAGAAAGAGAAAATCAGTTCAAAAACTTCAACTATAAAGAAGTCTCAAAAAAACGCAGTAGCATTTATAAAATTCAAAAAAGCAAAAAAATTTTGAAAAAAGATATAATGGTCCATACAAGTTGAAACTAATAACTAACAATTTCGCACTTTTAACAAACAATAACAAAGATGTTTATGTCAATTTACGCAGATTAAAATTATGTTCTCAAAAAAAATCTAGACTGTTAAGTTATAATGCTCCGCATACTTATAGGGGGGGGCTTGTGTAGTGCCGCATATTTTTTTTATTTATAACAAAATCTTTATGTGATTATCTATTTTCTGTTTGTTGTGATGGACAGGGTCATTTTTATGTGTTTTGAATGGGTTTGATTTTTTTTATTTGTGTGAATGGTAGCCTGAGAAAACAACTGTGAAAGAAAAGAAATAAGAGTGGATGACGAAATTATGAAGTTTGTGAGAGATGGAGATTGGCAATAAGGAAAATAATAAAAAAAATCAATAAACAATTCAATACTCAATTTCGTATTTCAAATCCAATTTTAATAAATCTTCTTTAATAAATCTTCCTCTCTTCGAATTACAAGTAGATTTTTTATTCAAATTATTGTAAATATCGCCATATTTATATATAAAAAATATGAATTAATGTGCAAGTACAACTATCATATGAAATGCACTGTAAATTTATAGTAATTTTATTATTTGTTTGTTTTTTTCAAATTTTTCTCCCTTTAGCCATTTCAAACCAGTTTTTGAAAACAAGAAACATATCATTTACATTTCTTTTGTAAAACACATGTTTTATCCCAGGGTATTTATCGATTTTATCCTTATGAGGAGGTATTTTATTTACTTCGCCGATCGAAATTTAAATGGTTTTAAAAATTATTTTCAACTGAAATCAAATTAAAAATTTTAAAAATTGAGTAGAATGGTAATTAACACATGGAATGCTGAGTACGAGATATCTCTTACTTCAATATTCATTAGTTAGACGCTAAGTACGAGATATCTCGTACTTTGGCTTACATTACTTAGACGCTAAGTACGAGATATCTATTGTTGTACTGCTGCGCGCATGAGATATGCCTGCCGCGCGGCAGTAAACTTTTTTGTCCCACGCGTAGCGCGCGTAGCAGACGTTCGGTACATGATGTCAACAGCAGTCAATGTGTTAAATATTTTAACATTGAATTTGAAAATATTCTTTATAAATTTATTTGATTTAAAATATTAGTTTAGAAAAAAAATAATTGTCCCCAAGAGACTGTTATTTACATTAAGAAAGCCTTTAGTAAATGTTGATGATAATAAATTATTTATTCAAATACATTTGGAAGGCATTGTTCAACAGCAAGGCGTGTTTCCTTACACAGCAACAAAATACATGGAATATAAATATTATATTTACAAAATAATTTACAAATGGATGGATTTTTCCAAAGCAACAGGAAAAAAATTTTACATATTATTTTGTTGCTGAATTATAAGTTTTGTTTTTATTTTAGAACTTTATATCATCTTTTCATTTTGCTAATAAAACAATATTTGTTTTAAATAATTTTTTTTGAATTAATCACTTCATAAGTTGCATTCAATTTTTTTTTAATTTTGTCTTTTGATTTTAAATAAATTGACTCCACAGTATTTTTAATGATGTTATTTAAATATTTCTTAAAATATAATATAAATATGATTAAGGGTTTAGTGCATAGAGTTTGGAGTTTAACTTCTTCTTTTAAAATTTTTGATAAAGAAATTAATATTCTCCATAATAGACTTAGTAATAATGGTTATAAGAAGAAATATTTAAATAGCATCATTAAAAATAATGTGGAGTCAATTAATTTAAAACTAAAAGACAAAATTAATAAAAATTTGAATGCAACTGATGAAGTGATTACATCAAAAAAATTTATTTAAAAATTCAGTATTCCGAAGGTGCTAGGGATTTTAAACGAATTTTAGAAAAGCATGCCCCACACAATATTGTTTCTAACTTATAACATTTTTAATTACTTCACAAATAAATCTAAAACAAAATTTGGTATGATATCAAATTTAGTTTACCAATATCAATGTGACAAGTTTGAATCCTTGTACATTGGAGAGACAAATCGTCACCTCCGTACTAGAATTACAGAACATACCCAATCAAGTAGAAAAAGCTCAATTTTGGACCACATAGTGAAATGTCATGGAACTCAAA
>MQRK01235401.1:0-28418 GCA_001938485.1 Girardia tigrina
AAACATATCATTAAATTACACATAACATACACACGCATGCAGACATTACATTACAAACACACCAACTTACTTGCAATCATTCAATCATAAATAGAAAATGAGGCTCACCATTGCTTATTTTGAATTACATAATTTTAGTTCAAATGACTGAAGTCAATTAAAACTAGTCAACCCACGAAAACAAAGAAAACAACAACCCAGAAGCAGCCACCGCCTCAACGACACCTCGCGAATGCGAAGATTCTCATGCTCACGATCGATTAATTAGTCAATTAAAAATGGAATCCTTATTTTATTTATTTATTTTTTTTTTATTTAATTTAATTTAATTATTTACTTAATTATATTTAATTATATATTTTATTAATTTTATGGAAACTGGCAAAAAATAAATGTTCGGTCAAACTTGGCAATTCTCCGCTCCAGTAGATATATTGGAAACTGATATTACATTAACTATTCTTGATGATGATCTTAACATCAAAGAATCCAATACTTATAAAAGCAATTTTAAAGAGCGTAAGATTCAATTGCTATCTTATAGGGGGATATTTGCTTATTGTAATGAATATTGAATAAATTTCTTGCTCTATTTGTTTATTTAATTTTTGTTATATTTATGGCCTTTAAATTTTTATTACATGCGTCATTTATTTGAGTGCGCCTATTATTCGAATTTTTTACAAACATTTTCAAAAATTGTTAGAATTAAAGAATTTAAATAAATGGCGTGCGCCATTCATACGCGACAAGACGGTAGGATTGGGATAACGAGTTTTCATCGAGGCAAAGAACCTTTTGGAGGTGATGCAGGCCGGCCGCAGAATGCAAGGGGCACGCGGGCGGACCGTCGTTTATCTCCTTGGGGCTCTCTTTGTCTTACCTTAATAATTCTTCAGTGTAATTTAAAATGCAGGCTTTAGTAACATCAACCCCTCCAGAAGCTGAGCTGCCAGTCGGGCCATACTCGATACTGGTAGAGAACCCGAAGGCGCTCCGAAGCACACACAACTTGTTGATGTGCGTGGAAGAGACGCGTCTGTTCCCCATGAGTGTAGTTTTAAGATAAAGGAGCGCAAATTATGTGATAGAGTTGCTGTTTAACTAAAAAGCGGATGGGGGCTCTGAGCTTACAAAAGTGTTGAAAAATGGGGGAACACGACTCATGCCACAATTATTCACATTAGGATTATTACTTGAATCGATTAACAATTGATTACTGCAATCAACAGAAGAGTGCGATTGCAAATAGACTAAGTTTTCGAAGATATTTATGCAATAAGACACCGCGACGTTGGCGATAACCATCTCTTCGTACAGCTCGTCTACCGTCTTCTATTTTTTAACGGTGCGATTCGATGGTATTTTTGTCGGCGGCTCATCGATGTTGTTTGCTCGTTGATTTTGGCAGCGTCGACCATTTCCAGGTTTTTGTATTTAACGAATTCGAATCAGTGAGATTTCCCATTTTCTTTACCCATTCTTACCATCATGATTGTGAGGAATGTTTTGAATTGTGTGTTGATATTGTACATGTTGTATGTTGATTCGGATTGTGCCTCTCCTACACAGATGGATGATTGGTATTTTCTTTGATTCTTACTAATTAAAAATAATTTAATTTAATTTTAAAGTAAAAAGATTTAAAATAATTTTTGAATGTATTATTTATTTTTTAATGTAATTTAAAATTTTAATATATTAATTTAATATTTTCTTTTTTTAAAAATGTTTAGATTTAATTTTAACTAATTAGATGCTTTATGATTAATAATTTTATTAACAGATTTTCATTTATTGAAAATAATTAGTATGAACTCAGAAATATATTGATCAAAAGAGATGTCAAATCGTAAATGCGCTTGTGATATTAATAAATGTTGTAAAAGTCATATTGATGTTGTTAATATGGCGACCACAGCTCATGTGACAACGAGCATTATGGGACACGAAAAATTTAATGGATCCGAGTCGAAATTATATGACTTCATAAAAAATTTCGAACGTTATGCGGATATTATGGGTATAACAGAAGATAGAAGATTAGTGATGATGACGATCTTCATGCTCCATCAGCAATCACAAAATTTTCAAAAGCAGATGGAAATACGTAAAAAGAATAGCTTAAAACGCCATTTGTGAAATAAAAATCTCTGTTTGACACAATGAAGGATATTTTAAATCTCCAGTGGGATCTTCAGATCCAGAAGAAACGTTCGAAAAGTCGAAGAATTAGTAACGATATTAACAGAAAGTAAACTTTCTAAGAAAAAGCTGCTCAACCTTGTTTGCATGAATATGGTTGACGATTATGAGATGAAAAGAGAATTGAAATTGAGAGGAGCTACTGAAACAAAGGACATAAAAGATGTAGTTTCAAATATGTGTGAACTACGCAAAATGGAAAAAAGAAGAAACAGTTGCGGCTTACAATATGATAGGTAAACCTGATGAATGGAAAACGGTAGGCAAACGTAAACCACACTATATAGAACGCAACCAACAAAGAAATATCGAAAATAGGTACACTAATCAAAGAAATAATGAATACAAACCGAGAAATAACTATTCAAAAGTTGTAAAATGCTGGGAATGCCACGAAGAAGGACACACCAGAAGAAACTGTCCAAATATAAAGTGTTCTTATTGCAATAAAAATGACCATATCATGACGCAATGCTACATGAACAAGAATAAATTTAAAAAAAGAGACTAATATGCCAGAAAAAATGAATGACAAAGAACAGATAACCCACAAAATCAACAGAGGCATCAAAATTGAAGATATGATATTGCAGAAATGCATGATGAAAACGATTATAACGAATATGAAGAAACACGATCAAATGAAGGAAACTCGAGGCAAAGAATGTTTACAGATAATATACAAGTATACGAGAAAGACCAGGGAAACGAGGATGCACGATCACAAGGAGAGGTGATCAGTGTGCTTACCTAAAAAGTAAAATGTGTGTGTATGTGATTGTGTATGTAATGGTATGTATGACTGTATGTGTGATTGTGTGTTGGAAGATACCCCTCTTGAAGTTTGTGAATTAGATTGTTGGAAAGAAGAATTTGAAACATACTGTTTTGATAATGAGATAAAGATAAAATCGCAAAAGTTGAAATAGGAAGAATTGTTGAAAATATCAAAGTTCAATATTAGATATGTGTCGTGTTCCCCTCTCGAAACAACATTTTCTTGGACTCTGAGCCCCCATCCATTTTTGAGTTCAATGGCAACTCTTACATACTGCGAACTCCTCTTGATAATTTCTTATCCTTTACAGGAACAGACGTGTCTCCTCCGCGCACATAAACAAGTTGTGTGTGCATCGCAGCGCCTTCGGGTTCGAACTGGTAGCGAGTATTGCCCGACCGGTGGCTTCAGCTTTCTGAGGGGTCAATGTTTTTATCCTTTACTAACATTACTCTAAGCTTTGGGTTTCCATTACATGTCGAGAACGAGAAGAGCCTCAAGGAAGTAAGCGATAATCAAACCACATGCCCCTATGCATTCTATGGTCGACCTGCGCCATCTCCAAAAGGGTTCCCGTCACTGTTAATGTTTTCATTAATTAACGAGATTTTTCTTTTATTCAGCTTCAACGTTACCTGGAACTTCCAACTCGACTCGGAGTCATAATCAACGAATTTTAACATTGAATTTATATTGGTATTATATTGTGACTCTGAGTATTAATACATGACATTCCATATTTCTTGACTACAGTTTCAAATTTAAATCACTTTATCTCTTCTAATTTGATTTTGATTTATGAATGTTGTTATTTGTACTTTTTGAATTTAAATTCCTGTTATTTTATATTTTCATTATTAATTATTTATTAATAGTCTGTTTTGTTGAATGAGTTATTTTAGATTCAGAATATTCGGCTTCTCCGATCTCGTATTCATATTACTTTATCTCTATCAACGGGGCTTTCCTTTTTATATTACTTTATAAAACTGGATCTAGTATTATATCTGCGCATATCGATATTATATTCTAATTATATTATTATATTAGATTTATAGTGCTACAGTGCTATATTTATTATCATTATTCATCGTTATTATGCAAATCATTCGGATCCTCTATATGCAATATTTACAAAGAATGTCTCTCACCTATCTTGGTCCTCCTCATAACGAAAATAATAAAACTTTATATGGGTAAATAGTGGTTTTATTATTTATTTCTTTCATTACCAGTAGATGTTAATAAATTTTGAATAGTTAAAATAAATTAATAATAGAAAAATAATTAGATAATTTCAAAGGATAAAGTTTGATTATTTGCAGATTGGTTATCACAGATTGAAGAAAATTTATTAAACCATCAAATAAAAGAAATTTTATTTCCATAACTTGGATAGGTCAATAAAATAACGAGTTATATCTCAGAAAAATTCCAACTTTTTACCGAAAATATCTTAGATAGAAGAAAATTTATTTTGAATATTTTCATTATTTTATTACTCACTAATGATAATTGTAAAATAATGAATTATAATAGTCTATGAATTAAGATTTTTTTTAAATAACATCCTTGTTTTATTTCAGTAGCGAGAATTAACACTGCATATA
This sequence comes from Girardia tigrina, assembly GCA_001938485.1. Lineage (NCBI taxonomy): Eukaryota > Metazoa > Platyhelminthes > Tricladida > Dugesiidae > Girardia > Girardia tigrina. Next base: position 4,594 of record MQRK01235401.1, read on the forward strand.
AAACAACTCATCCTGAAACGCGCACACTCACACATACATGAAGCACAGCAAGGTTGTTGGAATTTCTCTTGTAATTTGTTGTAATGTTCGTCGGTTTCTTGGGGATGATACTCATCCTGTAATTTCGTCAGAATCGCTTCACAATCCTGCCATTTTGATTGATTTGTATTGAGAATATTCAATAACACAGAAAAATCACATATTTTGGTATCGTTCAAAATCTATCCATGGGCCACACACAAAACTGATGTAAAATCGAGTCTCGGTTTCTTGCTCCAGACTCACGATTTATCGGCCGACTTGATTCATCGATCTTCTCCACATCAAACGGTAAACCAACGAGCGCTTGTTCCATCACCATTTTCACAGTCTCATTCAAATTCTCCTTGATATTATCTCTCACAAACCGCCAAAATCTCGACAAATACTCGTGAAATTGCGGATAATCTTGACTTGACGCGATTCGCATACCCGCTTTAATCGATTTCATCATCATCAGAGGTTTATTCTTTTCTCATATACTGCAAACGCGAGACACTGACAATCAATATTGCCCGGGGACAAAGTCAATAACGGCTGGAGAAATCGGATTGCCTCTTCAAGCGTCTCCTGTGTTCGGACTAATTTTCCACCGTCGATCTTTTCTTCAACGGGTTCCTGTTCTTCATTCTTCTCTTGGGTTTTCATTTTCTGGATTTGTTTCCTCTTGTCCTGCTCTTGCTGTTTTTTAATCGCCTCATTTCCCGCTTTCTTCTTCTATCTCCTCTGCTCACTCTTCAACTTCTTCGCCTCTCCGATCGATAAATTCTCCAAATTAATATCCTCCTCTCCGGTCTCTTTATTGATCGGGTGTTCAAATAAATGTAAATAAACTTCAATCGCAGTTTACTCCGCCTCAAAATAGATCCCGTGCTGTCTCAATCGATCCTCAGTCCTAAACAACTCGATATGCGATCTAAGAGTCGTTTTTCTCAAACATCATGATAATCGACCATCGTCAGGAAATGTTTACTGACTTCATGATGTTTCTGAAGCGGGTCGGCATACCGATGTAATTTCTGACAAGACCGGACCATCGTATTCAAGAACCACATACACTGCATCTCATTCAAATTATCAATCGATCGCATTTCTTCCCGGGTGAATTTCGCGGCCATCTCTTCGGTATCGGGAAACCGTCCCGACTCCACCAAATATCTCGTACAAAGACAATTGACAAACTGATCGGCCGTGTCCATCGATTGCGCTTCGTCGTACTTGCAGAGCAAGTGTTGCGCCACGACATAGCCCAATCACGAGGCTTTTGTGTCGGACGTAACTGAAACAATTGGCCGCGAGTCTCTAGATAACCGTCGAAATTTCTCATTTGGGTTTGCAGTAGCGATAAATCACGAAGAATTTGAATGTTGTGTTTGTCCATTTTCAATGCTCACAAATAACATTTCATGACCTCATCGTATTTGCGATCGGATTTCTGTACGAATCCGTAAACGTGCCAACAAATCGAACTGTTGATGTCGTTTTTGATGCCACGCTGGGCACACTCGTACGCTTCGTCTCGCTTGCCGGTAAAGCTCAAAATCAATCCTTTGATGGAAAGAGTTTCACCACGTTCGCAGAATTTTGCGTTTGAGAGAATTTGTTTCGCGAATTTTAGACCGTTTTAAAATTGTTTTTGTTCGTAATTCGATTTTGTTCGTAACAATTCGATTGAATCACGACAATTGATTTGTACTTTTGATTTGATTGTTCATTGTTTTCTCCATAAATTTTCGTAAAAGAGTGTCATTTCATTTTTAAACAAGCATAAGTTGCCAACATTGTAATTTTAAAATATTATTTACTTTTATAAAAAACAAAATATTATTTCACGTTCTCATTAAGACTGAAAACAAGAATATCATTTAACCCATCTTATTTCGTAATTTTTAAATAAAGTAAAGTAATAAAAAATAAAACAAAGGAACTAAAATGTAAAACTGAATATTATTAAACGATGGGTAATCTTCTTACAAATAAATTTAAACTTATTTTAATTTCATTTTATCCAACAGTTCACCAATACTTATTACTAACTAAAACTCGATAAGAAACGAAACTATTATTTTCAAAATATATCCTTTGCACATGTTCTAAATTCGGACAGTTTAATGTTTCGATATTATTTAAAGTCTGTCAACGAAAAATTTTTTCAGTAAAAAAAATCTAAAAGATTTTTTAAGTAAATTTCGTAGTATTAACAATTTTACTCGCATTAAAACAAAATAACCAATGGAAATTCATTGAAGTTCGTCCATTAATTCATTCCACTTTTATATACAAATATGTACATGGATTCTAGCGATCGTTACGTATCATATCTCTTCAAACTTCCTCTTCACTTTGCAATTGATTTTTTTAAATTTTTATTTGATTTGTTCTATTTTAGAATTTACTTTTAAAATTTTTATTTGATTTGTTTTACTCTGCAATTTACTTTTAAAATTTTTATTTGTTTGCAACTATTTCTCACTATTATATACTCCTCATTTATAGTTAGATTTTATATACACTATATACATATTACACTCTCTCTCTTACAACACGACCATCTGCATGCCTAGCTCGCCACCTGTCTTAGTTCTGTCCCTTCTCACTCCGGCTTCTGTACGGTCAACATTGACGTTGAGATCCTCAATTCTCAAGGAACCTTCCCTCAGCATCGCTTCGCAAGATAATAGACTCGATTAAGGACAAGTGATAGTTATTTAACAGACAAACTTTAGATAATCGAATAAGAGAACAAGTAAATTAATTCAAATAAGAAATAAGTAAATTAAATGAATAAGTAATCAAATAAGAAATAAATAAAATATATTCGAGTAGCACAAATATTTGTAAACATTAGGATGTGATAAAATTAAATATCATTAACACAAAATATTAATTGAAATAATATGATAATACTTAAATCGTAAACAGATAATAGAATATTACTTCGAGAATTATGATTCGATCAGTTTAAATTAAATTACGTAAAACTGGATTTATGTTAAGAATAGTGTGAAGAATTTTTATGCAAATTTTGGGCTTTTCCAAAATTGTGTGCGTTTATGTACAACCATCCTCGGGTATTTATACCCTACAGGATGTTCGATTTACGAAGGCAGGATGAGGGGAAAAACAATTTCCGTCATCGCAATGGCAATTGTGAGTGATTGAATTATTTTAGATTAATTGCCAGACCAACCACTCCAGACCACCCTAGATGCCGCTGCCCTGCCGGATGCCGGTCAATCCCTACTGATAATTATCGCTCGCCGGCAATCGAGACAAACAGCAGTTATTCCGGGACAGGATGCGAGGGGGCAGAGAGGAAACAACCAATAATTATGCGACATCCTGGGTTAATTACTGGCTTCAAATGATTGCGGGTAATTTATTTTATAAATCAAAGTTTTTAATTAATTAATATTTTTAAAGGATTTCAAATGGTTCTCCAAGAGGTCTCGACAACATCCTCTGCTCACTTCGGGGCCTACGACCATCCCCAAGACTCGTCCATAGATCCCTTCGGACCTTGCCGCTTTGTTGATGCACGGGACACACTTAAACGTAACGGGAATAGTCGAGTTTGATTATTCCCAAATTTCACAATAATTCCGTGCTCACGAGGTGGTGTAGTGGATGGAGGGGTCTGACGAGCGGTGTCTGTCGTAATACTCTCGATCGTAACATATGACAAATTGAATGGAAGACCAAGAATTGAATTTAATACAAAGAATATGAATGTTGAATGTCTTTTGGATACCGGCGCCAAAGTAAATGTTGTTAAAGCAGATATACTTAAAAGTATGAAAGACGTTCAGATAGAGAAAACGAGTAAACACATTCATTGTGCAAATGATTCAGAACTTATAAATTATGGAATTGTTAAATTAAAAATAATAATTGAAGGAGTACAAAAAATTATAGAGTTTTATGTAGTGAAAGAACTCAACCCAGAAATAATAGCAAGAGTTGACTTTTTGGACAAATTTGGAATAAAACTAAAGAATGAAACTATAGATTCAAGTGATATATGAATGATTTGGGATAGTCCAACAGATGATGACAGACTTAAGAGAATTAAAGAAATATATAACACCAAAGTTGACAACCAACTAATGAGAATATTGTTGCGGTCGAAACTTAGTTACATATACATGCATTTACACATTACCTATACATGAATTATGAAGAGCGTTAAAAGAAAGATTGATACACAATAAATATATTTAAGAGAGACGACATTGTCATGATCAAGAAAATCCAGAAGCCATTTCGACATCCTCGTAGACCGACAGAACATCGAAGACACTACATTGAAGCTAAAACATAACATAAAGAAAAACAGACAAAATCATTTAAAACTAACCCGTTGAGAGAAATCAGACAACTGCCCCTTCCCTGATAGAGCTTCGTTAGGAGCATCAGTGGCAATAACTCGCCTGAAAATTACACTGCTCCGAGAGAAGTTATAAACCTCAAAAGAGTAAAAGTTAATTAAACACAAACCCAAAAAACAACAAAACCCTTACTGAACTTCTTCGTAGACATAGAAGGTCATCCGACCCTCTCCTGAAAGATCGTTGTAAGGCGAGTCCCTGAGTGAAACCCGCGAGACAGTGGCGCCTTCCCGAACAGAGATATAACCCCTGAAAGATTTAGAGATTAATTAAAAATATAAAAAAAATTAATTAAGACTTACATGATTCATACCCACAAAGAGAAATAGAATCACGCGATGAATATACATTAATTATCGGTGACAAAGCAGGCCTTGTTTGATTGCACACCGCATAGAAACTACCTGCCCCGGCGAATCAGAAGTCAAAATTGGCGAAACCAGCCAATGAGAGGGCCCCACGGAGATAACACACCCAAATCAGTTGAGAGAATACTGTTATAAATATAACAGTTATCCGGCAGTAAGTCAGAACATTTCTTGATAAAGAACATTTTTGCAAAAACATTTTTAGAGAACATTTTTTGGAAAAACATTTTGAGAGCTAAATTAGACGAGAACATTTTTACGAGTAATTATCGGAAGACAAACAAATAGATTAGAAGAAAAGGAGCAACAATTTATCTCACCGAAAGAATTCACAGAACTTTCTTCCGGAGACCAAGTCAATATAAATTGTAATTAAAAGTTTTAATTTTAGTCTAATACATGTATAATAATATAATTGCATTTTTATTAATTTAACAAGTTAATAGCTCTAACCTTTTAGTCAAGTTTTAGGAAGCTTTAAGAACTGTCGTTGTCGTAGTCGAATGAATGACAGTAAGCAGAGAATTAATATGTATCTCGACGAACAGAAAAATAAAATGAATACCAGCGAGCAGAGAATCAAGACGGAAACGATGTCACCGCAAGTTCGAAAACAGAGCATCGAAAGAAAAAGCTCGCGCGGACCCTCATCAAGGACGCGCCCCTGACGAATTAGTCCGAGAGCTGGTCGCGATTGTTCGAGGAATGATCGTCGACCATGAGTCTAAAGCGGTTCACCTATAGTGTCCGTTATGATTGTAGAATCGAGATTGTAGAAACAAATAAAATGAGATAAAGTAAAAAAGCGAATTCTTTCTTATGTGTGAAATGAGATTATAGCGAGGAAAGGCGATTTAGTTAAGATATCTTTTGATAATATGAACATGATAGTTGTTCGGGTTCCTTTTGGTGAACTTTAAATTTTAGATATTTTTAAAAATCATATTTATATTTTAAATAAATTAAAAATAATGTTCGATTAATTAAAATGAAATAATTCTTTAAAATAAAAATATTTTTAAATTCTTTAAAAAAAGAACAGGCTCATTCTTTAAATTTTGAAAACAATTAGTTGTTATAAATAATCTCTAAAATAAGAAAATATTTAAAATCAAAAGTTTTTAAACAGTTTTTAGTAAAAAATATCTTAATTAATTTTAAAAAGTTAATTTCATAAATAATTGAATTTTAATTGTTTTGCATATATTTTAAGAGTTATTCGGAAGAATTTTTTGTTAAAATTTCTGTTGTCAGAGATGTAATAAAAAAAAGATAATTTAAAGTTAAAAGGCAGTTGGGAATTCTGCAAATTACAATTCGATAAATAATTGATAATATATATATATATTAAAAATTTTATAATTAATGAATCTCTATTAAATAATAAATTTAAATATTGCTAAATATTTTTGTATTTTAAATTTGTGAATTGTATTTTTAATTTGTAAATTATTTTTGCAATTTTCATTAAAAACAAATAAAAGGTTTTCATTAAAAAAATAATTTATAATTGAATGATTTAAAATCAAAGAAAGATATTGAGGAATTGAATTTTTAAAATATTTTCAAAGATCTAAATTTATGTAAAATTGAATAAAATAACATATTTATATATTTATCGATATTATTATTTAAATTTAGAATTTTGAGATAATGATTATGTAATTGAAATATTGTTCCTCATAAATTTGTTTCAATAATGAAAATTGTAGTAGAAATAAAGTTTACAAAATTATGACTTCCAATTTTAATCACGAACCTAATAATAGTAATGCATAATGACAATATAAATAAATCGATAATGATAATCACGATGCTTTAGACGATGTTTTACCTGTAGTGGATACCAAGGTGAATGAGTATGTTGACACACAAGTAATAGTCTTTCAGAATAATAATGAATACACAAAGATATATAATAATATAATGATATAAATGTTGAAATGAAATAACGATGTAAATGAATTAATAGATCTTAATAAATCTTGATTTTAGACAAACCAGACATAACAGTGCCGCAAGTTTTACATATTATATAGCCGTGCTTCAAGTTATGATCATCGATACAAGCATGAGCGGTGCATTCACTTGAGGAGAATATATGATTCCGCAGCATAAAATCAACCCCGAACGACACTGATCTAGGCTTTCTTTCTTTCACTTTCTTGTCTTTCACCGAACCTGCAGGCCCTTCGAGCTTGGCACTGCTGGCCATATGTCAAGTAAGAAGAGGCGTCCGACCCATTTACAGATAAACACATTAAATAGGGTAACTAAATAAATCCATAAAATGACATTGGATTGTGGTTGACCCTTAATAACCCCTGTGGGCTCAAGAGCATTCAAAGATGTTATCACTCGAGAGGGTCGTGACACTATTAACAGAATATAAATCAATATTCATGGCTGACAAGTGTGATATTAGGAAAACTTCCTTAACAAAACACAAAATAGAAAGTCGTGGAGAACCAGTCTTAGTGACGCCTTATCGACTACCTCAACATTTTGAATAGAAACTAGATGATGTCATTAGAAATTTTAAAGAAAACGGTATAATTGAAAGTGTAGTTCTCCATGGAACTTCCCTCTGGTGTGTGTATGGAAAAAAGAGAAACAAGACATCCGAGTATGTGTCGATTTTCGATAGTTAAATAAAATTTCGGTAAGACCGGCATTTCCTATACCAAATGTGAATGACATGTTAAACACATTGAATGGAGTAAAATATTTTTGTTCAATCGATCTGGGAAATGCATATTATCAGGTTGAATTAGAAGAAGATTCAAAGATTAAAACTGCATTTTCAACGAAGAATGGTCAATATTGTTTTAAAAGAATGCCTTTTGGAATTGCAGCGCGTCCAGCTACCTTTCAAGAATTAATAGTGAAAGTTCTATGAGATATGAATTGGAAAGAAGTAGTCTTATATTTTGATGATATTTTGATTTTTGCAAAAGATAGAGAAGAACATCTTCAAAGAATACATAACGTATTTGAGAAAATTAAAGAATCCGGCTCGGGAATAAATCCAAAGAAATGTCAATTCCTAGTAAAAAAACGAAATTTTTAGGATATTTCATAAGTAAAGAAGGTATTGAGACAGATAAAACAAAGATTGATTCAATAAGAAAATTTCAAAAACCATCATGTATCAAATATTTAAGAAACTTTTTTGGTTTGACGAATTACTACAGGAAATTCATAAAGGATTACGCTAGATATTCAATGGTTTTAGAAGGCTTATGTGGTAAGAGCAAGGATAAAAAACTGATTTGGACTGAAGAATGTTATGAAGCTTTTCAAAAATTAAAAGAAAGAATGATTAAGACACCAATTTTGGCATATCCTGATTTTTCAAAAGACTTTATACTCGATACAGATGCAAGTTTTGATACAATAGGAGCGGTGCTATCACAGAAAGACATATGTTGAAGAGAAAGAGTGATTGCATATGATTCCAATAAAATGAATAAACATGAACTTGGTTATTGCATTACAAGGAAAGAACTGCTTGCAATTTATTATTTCACTCAACATTTTAAACATTTTTTGTATGGGAAAAGATTTTTGTTACGAACGGATCATAAAGCTATCACTTTTATGATGATTTCGAAAAACACTATTACACCACAGTTTCAAACATGGATAAATTTTCTTAGTGGTCTTGACATGAAAATAGAATATCGGAAAGGTGAGAAACATTCAAATGCTGACGCGATGTCTAGAAATTTTTGCGAATTGTGTAACCAATGTCAGACGATGTATGAAGAAGCCAAGAAAGGAATGATGAAGACGAGAATTCTTACATTGAATGAAGAGTCAGATGGTTTCAAATGACAAAAGAATAATGAAGAAATAAAACAAATTGTTGAAGATATCAGAAAAGGGAAAACGAGGAAATAGACACTAAAAACTGACATCGTGGCAACTAAGGACAATAAATACTGGATCCCAAAAGAAAAACGAACAGATTTTATTGAAGAGATGCACAAGCTGTTATGCCATGCTGGTAGTAAAAAGTCTATAACTATATTCGAGAAGATTTTGACGTGGAAAATATGAAGAATTTCATTAAAGAAATGGTCCAAAGTTGTTTAAATTGTCAAAAAAGAAAGACATTAACTGAGAAAACGAAAGAAAAACATATAAAGTTGTCGGCAGATGAACCTTTCCAGAAAATATACATGGACTTCTGTGGACCATTCAAAAGAAACATAAACGGATATCAATACGTACTTGCAATAGTAGACCCATTCAGTAGATATATTAGTCTGAAGGCAGTTGCTAGTCAAGATGAAAAAAAAGTTCGTAGAGTGATATTGGACAGATGGATATGGAAATTTGGACCTCCAAAAGAAATCCATTTTGATAGAGGAAAAACATTTGAATCGGCTTTGTTCAAAGATACAGTTAAAAGATTCAAAGTCGAGATAATCTATTCAAGTCCATATCATTATAATGCAAATGGGATAGTGGAAAGACAATTTCGAACAATCAGAGATGCTATAAATATTAGAATGAAGGACAGAAACCACAGAGATTGGACAGAAGTTTTGTCGGAAATAGAATTTATGTTGAATAGTACAATCCAAGCTACGACAGGTATTTCACCGGCTGAAATAATATTTGGGAGACGATTAAGACATTGGTGGAAGAACAATAAAGAAACTAACGGAAACCAAGTTAATGTCGAACAAAATGTGAAGACAAGAAGAGTTTTTGAAGTTGGAGACAGAGTGTTGATAAAAAAGAAAATATATCAAAAGAAGATTACCGTTACATGGGTCCGTCAATTGTGTTGAAACGAAATCACGAAAGGAGTTACGAGTTACAGCTCGAAGATGATAGAACTTTGATTAGAAATGTTTAAAGGCTAAAGCCATTTAAACCGAGGGAGATGTGAGGAATGTTTTGAATTGTGTGTTGATATTGTGCATGTTGTATGTTGATTTGGATTGTGCCTCTCCTACACAGATGGATGATTGGTATTTTCTTTGATTCTTACTAATTAAAAATAATTTAATTTAATTTTAAAGTAAAAAGATTTAAAGTAATTTTTGAATGTATTATTTATTTTTTAATGTAATTTAAAATTTTAATTTATTAATTTAATATGTTCTTTAATAAAAATGTTTAGATTTAATTTTAACCAATTAGATTCTTTATAATTATTATTTTTTATTGACAGATTTTCATTTGCTTGTGATATTAATAAAGGTTGTAAAACTTACATTGACGTTGTTAATAATGATATCGACCAGTTCTCTCCATTGATCGAAATGCGATTTCAAAGTGTCTTCATTGGTCACAAAACTCAATTTACCGATGAAAAGTTTTCGAAATTGTTGAGAAGATCAATCGTTAATTTTTCTGTTGGATTTTATTTAAAATTGTCTTTAATCACAATATTTACTTTTTAAACACAAATCTTAAAACTTTGTCTATAATCGTAAATCTCTATTCTTTAATCAATAATCTTTAATCTGACTCCAATTAATCAGAAGGGACTTCCAACATAAATTTATGAATAATGAACACAAATTCTTTTATGAAACTTTATTTCAAATAACAAATATTGTCAAGACAAAAATAATAATAATAATTCAATTCTTGATGACAGAACAAAACACAAAACAATATTTCTTACGATTTAATAGATTACAGCAAAAACTGTGAATCTCCCAAAACGAACGATATTGCACTCTTTAAATTAAACCTTCTTCTCCCATACGGGGTACTTATGGTTTAATAATATTTTTAAAAGAATAAAATAAAAGTAAAATAAGTTTTTACGTTACTTGTTGACGCGACTTCTTCTTGATTAAATTTCTTGCAAATATTTTTGGGCAAACTAAAACTGAATTTGCTGCTGTTTATATAGCAGTTTTCATCAGCCTTGAAAATTGATGAGATAAAACAAAGACTAAAATATTTATAATTTTTGATGAAGTAAAACAAACATTTATAATTTTTAATTCCAAGTTTTGTTAAACTAAATATTATTTTATTTGAAATTAATAATTTTACCAAATGAATTATTTTAAATTTTTACTTACATTAAATTTTATCAAGAAGTGTTCATATGCTTTTTCCAAAACCCTAACATTTCTATCGATATATTTCCAGATAAATTGAAGCCACTTTTTCAAAGATGTATGATATAAAAATAGCAAAAGAAATTATTGACCAAGACTGTCCAACTTTAAGAGCTCATGCGCCACCTCACACATTCAAGGTGATCAGCATCGATTTACCAGAGCTGTACCACGGTTCTCTGCAGCGATGGTCAATCAAAATTTTTTTTATAACAATAGAACAAATTAGCACAATCATCCTTATCAGAAGTACTTTCTAATGGCTGCACAAAAAATAAAAAATAAAATAAAAAATTTTAACGCACAAATAGATAACCAGAATGTCATGGGAATAAAGTAAGTTGATCATCGGATCATCAGCGAACAAACAAATGTAAGATGCTCAGGAAGTTTTTAAAACAGTAATCGATTAAGGTTATCAATGTTATTTTGATTTTGTCGTCTTATTCTGTTGTTGAAGTAAGTCGAAACAAACATTCAATAATTAATTTTTTGTATTAAAATTCCCTGAATGCCTAAAAAGCGAAAATAATGCAGTCACCAATAATTTTTATCATTATTATTTGATATTATAAAATTTATTATTCATCAGTATTTTTCGGTCCTAAATTAGCAGAAATTGATATTCTAAATACTCTTGACACACGACAGTAATTCAAAACTGCCCTTTTGACCAGGATTATTCTAATTTCTAAATATTTCATTACGGGATAATTCCAAAGCGAATCAAACACCAATGTTAACAGGTATTTAAACTCAAGTCTTCCTTAAAATATAATTTAAAATTTAGGAAAAACTTTACATTTAAGAAATGAAATTCTTGAAATTTAATCGGATTGAGTTAAAAATTCATTTAAAATTTAGAAAATTATAATTAAGTTTTAAGAAAAATATTTTTTGTAAAGAGTTGTTGATAATATTAAATTATAACTGATGTAGAAGCAAAATCTTGCCATTTTTGTCAATCCCAAAAAAGGAAAAATAAAGGTATAATCAAAGGAAAACCTTTTTAGCAAATGAACAGGAGAAATGGAACATGTAATACACATTAAACAAGAGACAATAATCCATTACAATACACGCATCTTAAACTTCAGATTTAAGATTAACCATAAAATTCTTCATTGGACGGCATTGGAAAATGTTTAGAAGGTTGGATATGTTGAGTACAAATGAGATATGAAGTGATTCCAACAATTGAAGTTTGAAATTTGCGCAATGTGATGACGGAAGGTCTGGCCAGAACATAATATTGCTGTCTCAGTGCTCCTTCTCAATAGAGCGAACCAGTTCAGTGTAAATGCAATGGTTTTGATAGAATTTGACATTGATTCTATTGGGCGTTCAAGAAACGCGGATTCACTAACCTTTCCATCCTCTGAAACACAGATCCAGACCATCAACTGAATGGGGAACTTCTTTTCAGTTCGATATTTCAAAGAGGATGAGTGATTTGGATGTGCGAGTTGTAAAATTGATCGTGTCCAGGTAGATGATCAGATTTGAGTTTGAAATAACACTTGTCATCCATGAGAATCATTTTTCCTCTAGAAACTTCAAGTAAATTTCCTGTACGATGTTTAGCAGTCTTCTCTTGTTCAGAGGTGTATTGTGGAGCTTTAATTCGTTTATAAAATCAAATTCCCCGTTCACCGAAAACAATTCTGACAGTTTGTGACTCACATTGTGCTTCTTGACTTTTTGTCGGAAGTGACACACCTCTTTTGTTTACTGACCATCGACAGATACAGGCTCATTAGGTGTTTGTTAGTTTCTTCTTATGTTCACAACAGTGGCGAATTTAGATTTTGGTGCGTGAAGGGGCGAGAAAACTTTCAGGGGGCGCCAAAAAGGATAAAGGTAGTACTAGCCCTACTAATTTTAATATTGAGTGAATACTATAATATATACGATTTGTACGCTCCCCGCTATCTTGTTCCAGCGGTAGGCAGCACCAGAAATAAATAACTATTAAAATTAATGAAGTTTTGTTGACCCGTCATTATTACCGACTTTTAATAATATTTTGGTTTACTCCGGCCGGATATATTTAATTTTAATAAATGGCTGTAGTGTAGAGTGGTAACTGGAGTGTATTAACCCCCGTTGGACTTTATAGACAGACAAAACTTGTACAAGCAGCAAGTGGAAAGTGAAATTTTAAGTCTCTAGTAGTATTCTCCACTGCCCAAAAATATTAGGCCTTCTAGTCTACTGCATCATCTATGTCTAACAACACGACATGCCAATAATACAAATGGCAAAGCATCAGCAGCAATATGTTGCAGTGTACAAGTTAATAATACATACCAAACCAATCCATTTAGTTCTTCTGCATCACAGACCTTGTGTCAGTGTTAAGGATGAAACTTAATTATAATGCAGATAATTCTTGTACTCAAAACTATACATTTATAAAAGTCATCTTGGGGGCCCCCAGTCCTATAGCTAAATCCGCCACTGGTCCACCACCTCCAAGCTTGTGAGACACTGTCAAATTCATTTGTAGTCTTGCAAGGCGGGAGTAGATTGTCGAACGTGCAAATCCTCTTCTAAGAAGTGATTCACAGCGAAAGATTTTCCTTTGGTGTAAGCATTCTCCAAAACCTGCTAACACTGTCTCTGACCTGTTGTTCTCTCATGACTATGGTAGAAAAATGACTAACTGCAGAATGACGAAATGTTTTGTAATCAACACATGGAACAATCAGAATTGTTTACCTTTTTTCTTTACATTCAATCTTACTTTAAGTATATTATTAATTCAATTTTCAAATATCCATATTTTGCCTTTATAATCGTTAGTATAATTATTGAGAACATATATTTAATGTTGGTAAGTTCAAAAATCATCTACTTCGTATAAAAACTGATAAATATAACTTTTCATACTCCAATAAATTACGCTAAAATAATTTAAATCTACTTGAACCTTAAAATATTTCACTCTATTCTTAGGACCAAATTATATTGAAATACTTTTAAAATAAAAGCAACTTTAAAATTAGCAACTGAAAGTAGTTTTTAACCCAATTTTGAAAAATAAATACAGTAAATTGTAAAATATTAATCCAAGTCTCATTTTATTCTTCATTTTCAATTTTTCAGTCAACACAATAAAACAATCGAACTTGAAACACTTTTCACAATGAATAAAAAGATTTTTCGTGAAATTTGTTTGTCTGAAGTAAAATTATTAAATCCATACACTCTAAATCATTCTCATTTTTGAATATTAAATTTCAATTAATTTATTTATCATGAATTTATTAAATAATTATTCGTTTGTCAAAAAAATCGGTCATGGATCGTACGGAGAAATCTGGTTGGTTTCTCGTAAACCAGATCATAAAAAAGTAAAACAATTTTAATTGAATTTCGTTTTGACATTGACGAAAATTAGTTAGTTTTGAAGAAAATCAGTTTAAATAAAGCATCAGAAAGAGAAAAAGATGCCGCAAGATTAGAATGTCAAATATTAAAGAGTCTCAAGCACCCGAATATCGTTCAATATCGAGATTCATTTGAAGAAAATAATTCTTTATATATCGCGATGTCATTTTGCGAGGGAGGAGATTTGTACACGATTTTGAAAGAGAGAAAGGGAGTTTTGTTGTCAGAGAAACAGATTATCGAATGGTTGATTCAGATCACAATGGCTTTATCGGTTTGAATTGAATAAAAATAAATAATCACAAAAAGAAACATGTGATTTGTTTATTGCAGTACATTCACGAGAAGAATATCTTGCATAGAGATCTCAAAACTCAGAATATTTTTCTGTCTCGATCTGTGATAAAAATTGGAGATCTCGGAATAGCCAAGTTTGCGTTTGCAGTTTCATTAAAATATGCAATGTTTTTTTAATTTATATTTTAAATATATCTATGAGGAGCTAGTTTAAATTTGCTTTTCGCCAAAATAATCTATTATTTTTTAAAATTTGAATATTTTAAAAATTAAATAAAAACAAAAAGTTTTAAAATTAAAAATGATCTCATAATGAAAACTGACAAAAATTAAATAATTATATAAAAATAAAAAATATTAACAGTCATAATAAGAATTTTAAAATAAATAATAAACAGATTAAAATTTATAATATATTTAAGAAATAATTTCTGCAAATAAAAGACTTATTGTAAATTTAAATTTAAATAGTTTTATGATAAAATTTTATTAAATATTTTTAGTTATAATTTAAAAAATTAATTTTATAATTATAAGTTAAATTTTACAAATTAAATTGGAAGAAAAATTTTATAAATGGATTTGGGCGAAATAATTTAATTAACAAGAAACGTGTTTATTTATGTGTATTATTATCATTAATAAATTTTTGCGATAAATATGAAATCTGAAATTTCAGATTATGAAAATGGTATAAATGCTACTTTCAATAACAAAAATTTATCATATTGTTTTCAAAAAAACTTAATTCCAATAAATATAAAACTAATGTTTAAAAAATATGTTAAAAATAAATAAAAAAAACATTCTAAAATATAAAACATTCTAAAACCAATTCAAATCAGTAAAATATAATAATACTGTAATATTCATTGAAAACTCTTGTTTGTAGCTCAAAAAACTACCTTTGTTACGTCTAAAACTTCAATAAAATTAACATATCTCCAAAAAATAATTCGGTAATCAACGGGTTAAAATATGATGGAACTGTTTATTTCAATATTTCCTTTTTAAAATATGCATTTATATTACTTACTTTAATTTTCTATATCTGAATAATTTTATTGATAAATAATAAACATGTGTCAATTTACTTACGGTATTGTTTATGTGTATTATTTGAATTATTATTCGTTAAATTTTATATGGATCATATTGATATATAGAAAAATAAAAAAGTACATGAACTTATTTTTCCTTAAAATATTATAGCAAGTATTGTGGTATCAAAATAAACTCTCTTAACCTTGACTACTGAGACCCGTATATGGGTTTACGGCTTATAACTTTTGAACGAAGAGGAATTTTTTAATGCGGTTTTTTCTAAATATTACTATTAACTTTTCTAAATCCTTTGATGCTGTGGAAAGGCCGTTTATCATTCCAGCAATACATACCATCAAAAAGAAGTAGATTTGGTATAAAATTATTCAAATTAGTCGACTGTTACTCGAAAGCAATTTTAGATTTCATTGTCTACAACGGTTCCGAAACTGACATTTATTATTTAGAGAATCTCGGTGTTAGCGGATCTATCGTCATGTCTTTGCTACAACATTATCTGTACAAAGGACATGTTTTGTATTGTGATAACTGGTACTCTAGTCCAACTCTATTCAATTTATTGCATCAGAACAAAACTGGAGCATGTGGAACTGTGAGAAAAAATCGTAAAGGATTGCCAAAATTCACTGGAAAATCACGAAAAGGAGATGTTCGATGGTTTTCGTCTTCAGCTCTTCTAGCGATGAAATGGAAAGACAAACGAGATGTCTACATGTTATCGACTGTAAATAGTACAAATTTCTTGAACAGTGGAAAAATTGATAGATCAAACGGAACAGAAATTATGAAGTCCGCTCTAATCATGGAATATTCGCAAAAAATAGGAGCTGTTGATGAAACTGACATGCAGATATCATTCTCTGCTTCAATTAGGAAAACTTTGAAGTGGTATAAAAAGTTATTCTTTCATATGATGGATATGGCGATATTCAATTCGTAAATAGCATACAGAATAAAGCAGAATACTAAAGACTTACAGCTTGCTCAGTTCCAATTGCTTTTGGTTATAGAAATACTTCAGAGATATGGCCCCTCAGAGAGAAATAGAGTTGGTAGAACTTCCAATGCTCCTACACCTTTGAGATTAGTTGCTCGTCACTCTCCTGACAATGTTCCACAAGATCCAAAGAATAGAGAACGAAATAGAAGAAATTGTATTGTTTGTAGTGCGAAACAAATTCCACAACGAAGTTATTTCATGTGCCGTGACTGAATTGTGCCATTATGCGTGCCAAATTGTTTCCAAATTTACCACACTAAGCTTCATTTTGATGAAATTGAGTGATAAAAACCAATTCAAATCAGTAAAATATAATAATACTGCAATATTCATTGAAAACTCATTTTTGTAACTCTTATATAATAAATATTTCTAAGTCTTTTTTTATATTTTTTCATGCTGAATTACCTTTGTTACGTCTAAAACTTTAATAAAATTAACATATCTCCAAAAAAATAATTCGGTAATCAACGGGTTAAAGTATGATGGAACTGTTTATTTCAATATTTCCTTTTTAGAATATGCATTTATATTACTTACTTACAAGGTATTTCTTCAATAGATGTTTCAATTTTAATATTAAATAATTTAATTTTCGGATTAAATATTTAATTTAATACACATTAATATAAGGCGATTCTTCAATGTTATCTGATAAAAAATTTTATGCATTTACTAGAAATTTAATTATTAATTTATTAATTATTAAAGATTTATATCAGTTTTTAGTTTTAGAAAAAGTGGCTTATCATCACTGAAGTATAGAAACACGAGTTTTGAAGCTAGCATTGTCAAATACTTAGAAACTTCTTATTTTACTTTATTGATATCCAAAAAATGGTGCGACCCCAAAAAGAAAATGTTGACTTACCATATTTTCCCCATCTTATACTTACTAAAAAAAGTAAACTTCGATGTCTGAAACTAATTTAGTAAAATTATGAAAGATTCCTTCATTAAGCAAAAAAACTATTAGGATGTTGAATAATATGAATTTATAAACATAATTATTACTAACTAACAGTATGGAGATATTTTATTTTTATATATTTTAATAATAAAATTCTTCATTTAATTATTTTGGACATTGTTATCTGCATTTCAAACCACACTAATTATTCAGATGATACTTATTTGTAACGTTAGTGATGAACCTCTATTTTTGATTTTTAAACCTCTAAAAAATTTTCAAATATAATTGTACTTTTTATTTTTGGCAACATAATTAATAAAAATAGTATCGTTAAACCTTTATTACTTCTCTAGAAATTCACAATATATGTTTCAATCTTCATGTAACATCTTCAACTGACTCGTCTATTTAAAGAACTACCGTATATTACCGCGTATAATGCGACCCCTATAATTTTGACAAGGATATCTAACAGAAACCTAGCATCCACGTATAATGCAATCACTATATTTTTTAAGCCCTTTCAAACCTTCAAACCGTAAAAACAGTCTTAACATAAAAAAATAAATCATCCAAAAAACAAGTCATTTATTAATTAAATTCTTTATCGTCACTCTCTGAACATTTTGGCCAAAAATTCATCTGTTGCCAAATCATCACCTGTATATCTATCATCATCAACGTCTTCCTGTTCTTCATTGCCACTTTCATAAATGACATCATCTTCAGTCCCATCCAAAGCATTGCTGATACCACATTTCAAAAATGAATTCTTTACTATATCCGACGATAGATAAACAAGGTAATATTTATATTTCTTTGTATTAATATTCGCATTAAATAATTTATTACGCATTAAATTATCTAAATAAATAATTTATTATCGATTTAGTAATCATTAATCATCATTTTTAGTAATCATTACTCATTAATAATAAATGATATAGATAACTTACTCAGAATTTATTACTCACGTATAATACGACCCTATGTTTTCATGAGGACAAAAGTGGTATAAATTTTTCGCATTATACGCGGTAATATACGGTAATTTTTCCACAAAAATTAGACATATGTATAGTGTATATTAAATCACAAAATTTGATGTTAACCCTACAATGAGCAATTTTTTAATTATCATAAAACACGCGGCCAGTATTGCAAACTGAACTGTCATTTTTGTTGACAAAATATATTGCATCTATGACTTTATGGGCAGTTATCATTCCATAGACAATGTTTTTGGTTCACAGTATGTAAACACTCAAAGAATATCACGTGATTAAAAGATATTGAGGCAAAATATGGTTGATTCAAATATGAATCACGGCGCATTGTAGGGTTAAACTCATTGATACTATATAAATTGATACTAAATATATCAATAAATAAATTATAATTTTTAAAATTACATCAATTAAATGCAAAATATTATAAATAAATAACTAATTTTTTAACTCATTTGCGCATGGCATCATTAGTCACTCAGCGACTTTAAAATGTTTTAAAACAGTAATGATAAATCTCAGTGCCCTAGGAAGAGAAAATTGCAAAATAATGTTAGTTAACGGTTTGGTTGTCCTGTTTCATGATGTATTCACAGTTCAGTACATGTTTTCGTTGAAACTGTCGCCTTTTCTTGTGACTCTTCATCCAGTTTTACTTGATATTAAGCATTTCCTAAATCACTAGTGCTGAAATACCGTGATTAATTTAGAATATTCAACATTCATTTTATGTGATGTATTGGAAATGTAGGTCTTTCAGATTGTATTAAATAATCTAAAATGTAGATATAATCATAAATAATTCATTTTCCTTTTCGCTTATGTTTATAAGCCATTTGGTTGTTATTATTCCATTCCTTTCTAAATTTCTAATAGCCACCATCGATTTTATACTCTAAATTTATGGATTTACATCTCGTTTTGATATTTATTTGTCATCCGTCGGTTAATATTCTGTGTTTCATAACACTTGTGCATCTGATATCCTATTGATGTACCATAAAAAGCATTTTTGTACTTTCGCATCATCTTATATAAACCAGACTTTGAATCGACATTAAAAATTCTTACTTCCTTATAAAACCTTTCAAATTCAGTCTCTTGTTTCCAAAATTAAAAAATTAAATTTAAATATCAATAGAATTATTATTTATATCTTCTAAGTACCATGATAAGAATTAATAAAATAAAAATGATGCTAAATAATTATTAATAAATATATAAAATAAGCAACAATTATTATGAACAATGATTAATAATAACTTCTATTAATAATTTTAAAATAAAACTTCGTGGAAACAACTTTGCGGAAGGTTCAGCAATCATTCTCATAGTTCGGATGACCTCTACTAAATGGACAACGGTTCTTAACTTATCCAATGAAGCTGTGGAATATGTTTAAACATTAACTCCTTACCGTACGTATATATATATATATATATATATATATATATATATATATTATTCAAAATAATTTTCCTAATTTTATTGCTCTAACTTGAATGCTTGCCATATATGAACCAAAATGTTATTTTTGATTTTCTACATGAAAAAATCAGTTTTTTAAATAAAAAATACGCATCTCTTTATTTGAGTTTTCCTATATTATATTCTTTATTTATATAAAAAAATCATGCACTTAGGGGTTAACAGTTTCGTTCTAGTGATTTTTTTATTCGAAAAATTGTGTCCAAAAGGGTTTTGTCCAGGGGTTTATATCCTCTGACCTATATATAATACATAAATTATATGCTATGACATTCAATTATTTTTCATTTGTTTCTGAAAGTAAGTGTACAAATTTAATACCTACAAAATTATTCGTAAAACACTACGGTTTAATTTCAACACCTTCTATTATATATATTCATATTTATTTATTTAATATAAATTATAATTTTGTAGGCAGTTAGAAAAGAAACATGACATGGCCAAAACAATTATTGGCACTCCATATTACATGAGTCCAGAATTATTTGAAAAGAAACCGTATAATTTCAAAGTAAAATTTCATATATCTGTTCAAAAAGTTTATTTAGAATGACTTATCAGTCAGATATTTGGTCTTTAGGTTGTGTGACCTATGAAATGACAACGTTAAGACATGCTTTTCAGGCTAAAAATTTTACAGCTCTGTCTTATAAGATTCTTAACGGCCAAGTTAGTTTTTTCAAATTTAATTATAAATAAATAATTGAAATTATTTACTTTTAGACTCCAGATATTCCACCTATGTACAGTAAAGATCTGGTTTCACTTATTCAAGCTATGCTTCATAAGAACCCCGCTGAACGACCCCATACCAAAAAGATTCTTTCGAATTTCTTTATTCGTAAACATGTTGAGGCATTCGTTAATGATAATAAAAGGTAATGAAATCATTAATTAAATACACAAACATATTTTTCTACTAGAAAAAGACCAGTTTAGCTGAATTTTCGTCTTTGAAAGTTTCTGTTTTAATTTTCAAATTTTAATTATTATTTTATTATTTTTTTGTTCCGAACTCTGTGTTGATTTAACAGTTGGTCAATTAAATCGGCTCCCGGTGCCTTTCGGCGAAAGTGCTGCTTAGAAAACACCGTCTGGATGCGAGCTATACAGATTGACCACGTTCTTACGCTTCGGTTCTTTTACAATTTCGCATTATATCAGCATATATATATATATATATATATAATCATAGTAAGATTTGAACTTGACCGACAAACCGTGCATCAGATGATAACGAAATTTTGCAAATTTTACCTAAATTGATTTTTAGAAATATAATGGGTAAAGTGATAGAAATAGTCATTTATTAATTGAATTAATATGTTATTAGTATTTTTAAAAACATTCTCACAAAATTCCTTGTAGGAATCATCCAAATCGTCATTATACGAAATCGGTGTTGATTTAACAGTCGGTCGACCAGCACGGTTTTCAGTTGAATTATTCGGCTTCCTGGCGTCTTTAATGCGTGATGTCCAGCAACAAACAAACAAAAAAATAAGCAAACACACTTTTTAGACAAAGATATATATATATACATATATACACACACACACACACACACACACATATATATATATATAAATATATATATTGAAGAATTTTTCCAAAAAAGATTTTAAATCAATGTTTTACCAATTTTATGTTAATTTACTGATTATATGCATAGATGAATGACTTTTCTAAACGGAGGTGTAAAGAAAGTTTGGTCCACCACAAATTCAACCTGAGTTGTTGATATTTGTGGCAAGAATACTCAAGAAAATTATACCTTTGCGACAAAAATAATGAAGAAATAGTTTTTAAGAGGAGACAATGTAATAAAAAATCTACAAGAAGGGTTTTCTTTTATTCATTCTAGCGGTATTCCGATGTGGGTTTTAATCGACATTAGGGGCACCAGTTGATTTATTTCTTTTGAACGATTGGATCGTCATTTATGAAGATTGCAATGAATATTAACTTAACACTTGGTGTTAAAAAGAAAGAAATACAACGCACACATCATCGCTGGGTTACCTGGTTCAAGCAAGGATATTTCAATATGACTGAAAAAAGTTCTGGTCGCTCATTTGGATATAAATACTATGTTTCAAATCGAAGTATGGAGATAGCAATGAATGTTTAACATGAAACAGTTTAGCAACATCTTCCTCCAAAGAGAAGAGATATATTTGCAACACATAGATCCACTATCGATAACAAAAATTAAATCGTGAAAGGGTCTGTTGCAGATATATGTTTCAAATGATTTCTGGGGGAAATCGATTACTATATACGAAGTATGGATGAATAGATAAAATAATGACAGCTGTCATTACAATACTTGGAAGGGACACAGTGATGTTTCCAACGTAGAAATTCAAAGGAGATTGAACCATTTGTTTCAGTATTCTTTGAATGAAAAAGTGTTTATATCATGGATATTTTCCATAAATATAGAATATCTTTGTTAAAATAGTATCTGCTATAATAAGAGTTTTTGAAACAGAGGTTTATCAGAAACTTAACCCATTAATCTATGGTGAATTTTACAAAATTCACTATCTTCACAAAAACGCGTAACCTCATACAACTTGCAAATCCGTTCAAAACGTTAGCAAAATTGATTTCAAAGTGTTTTTACATTTAACTCATTCTTCCAAACTGTTACTATGTTATTTCTAAGTTTTTTATTAATTAAAATCTGCTATTTGTGGGCAGAATTACTAATTCGATGAAAACAATCAGATAGGACTGGTTCTATATGTTGCCAATAAACCAAGGAAATTTTATTTGTCAGTGACATAAGGAGATTGGTCAAGCTTTTGAGAAAATTAATACTGTAACAGAATTATGATTTCTGTCTGTCATTCTGTCTGTGTGAAGTTCCCGGAGTTCAATAAAACAAATTTAATTATTTCTCAATTGTAATTTGTTAATTGAATATTACAAATGTTTTTTAAAAGAATCTAAAATATTATTTTCGAAAATTAATTTATTATCTTTATTATAGAATTATGATTTAAATTTAAAGTTAAAAAAATTCTTTTTTGCAAAAATCGTTTTACGATTATCTACAAATGTTTGAACTGTTTTTTTTGCAATTTTAACCTACTTCCGTTGATCCTATCCAGTTAAAATTGCTTATTTTTTGTATTATTATCACTATTATTCTTTTAGCTTCTTTTTACTTGTTATAAAAAATTTGAATTAAAAAAAAATTAAATTTACAAAATTTGAAAAATTAAACATCCATTTCGAAACAATAAATAAAAAAAAATAACTGTGATTTATAAATTAAAACAAAAACTTTCAAAGACGAAAATTTAAATCCCCCGTCATACATGACGGGTCTTTTCCTAGTGTATTAGTAATTAGGATTACTTCGAACATCATGTTACACCTGATGCTTTAGAACTTCTGTTTTTATTTAACAAATTTATTTTACTGGTCAAAAATTCTTTTCAAAACCACATTTCATTCATTATATTTATTTATTTGTATATTTACTGTATTCATTAGGAGCATGATATTTACTATTTATATTCTATACTTTTTTGCAAACATTAAAAATTCATATTATTTTAATGTAAAGAAGATCAAATTGACAAGAAAAACTAAGAAATCACCAAGTAAAATCATAAAGGCGTATCAAAGAAACATTTATTAGAACTTTATTTGAATGTACCATTCGAATAATCGTCTTTACCTCAAACATACCAATGAAACATGAATAAGAAGAGTTAATTAATCAATATATATATATATATATATATATATATAT
>MQRK01235401.1:29666-44785 GCA_001938485.1 Girardia tigrina
ATATATATATATATATATATATATATATATAAACTTACAAATCTTCAGCCCAAAAAAGTTTTATCTCTTTGCCTCTGATTGTTTTATATAAAATTCTAAATTGTTAACCAAGGGAAATAAAAATTCTTATCACATTGATCTTTTGAATATATTCTTAGTTAATTTAGTAAAAGGGATTCCAACAAATTCCAAATAAATTATATATATATATATATATATATATATATGTAATGCATAATTTTGGTAATTGTCGAATTCATGAATCATGAATTTTTAGAAGAATGTTTCATATTAAATTTGGAATTTTTAATATTTAAATATTTTGCTATGTACATGAATTCGCCAATTACACGAATTCTGCATATATGGGAACAGGTTGAAAAATTAATATCTTTAATATTGACTACCTAAATGTCGAGAAGCCATTTGAATACTGCCTAAAAGGGCAACTCTACAAGAGAAAAGAACTCTGGAAAACCTGAGTCGAGGTTATACTTTATCACCTAGTTTATAACCGTAGTATAATAATATTAATATAATTATATATAATAATAATACAACGCTGAAATGTTAGTTAACAGAACCATTTCTTCAATTTAAACTTTTTCAGGAGAAAATTTATGTATTAAGTAATTCCCTTGAATATATAAAGACTGAGTGCGAAAAATATTACTAACTTTAAATCTCTATAACTCCAACATAAATTCACAAATTACAAAAAACTAATCGAGTAAGCTGTTGTTTGAATAAATCAAAATAAAATTTATTTTAGTATTTATTTTTAAATTTCATTTTCCATGAATATGTCGTCAGAAACATGAAAAGGCGAATTAATTATTGGTTTATGTGAAGAAAATCCACAATCAAGTCAGAAAGCAATTGCCAGAAAGGCAAAGGTTTGTCAGAAAACAGTTTCTAACCTTATGAAAAACTTCAATGAGAACTTGAACGTTTTTTAGAAAAATTGGTTCGGAAGAAGAAAGATTTTTTCATGGACTCAGAATGTGAAGAAAGTAAAGGCTCTGTGAGAGAGAAATCGTCGTCAAATCAAATCGAAAACTGACGGTAAAGGCAATTTGTAGCGAGAAAAAAATTTGGAAAATTAAACAGTCTGTGGGTATAAAAACGTATAAAGTTCAAACAGTACCAGACCGAAACGCTAATAAGAACGTAAAGGCGTAGCAGCGAGCCACAAGTTAAAATCTGGTTTTCTTGCGTACAAAAAAATGTTGCATTATGGATGATAAAACTTATGTGCTCTGCGAGTTTTCCAATCTACCCGGACAAGAATTTTACTCTGCAACTAAGAGAGATGGAGTTGAAGAAAAATTTAGAAGTAATAAAAAATCTAAGTTTCCCAAAACATTTCTTTTTTGGCAGGCTATATGCGGGAAAAGGAGTAAATGCTTTGTCACATCTGGTACAATAAACACAGAAGTTTATGTGAAGGAGTGCTTGCAGAAGCGTTTATTACTATTCATAAGTCAGCACGGAGGTCTTACTTTCTTTGGGGCGAATTTGGCATCGTACCACTATGGTAAGGCAGCCAAGAAGTGGTACAAAGATAATAACGTCGATTTGGGGCAAAAAAAGGCAAACCCACAAAATTGTCCAGAGCTTCGCCCAATCGAAAGATATAAGGCCCTGATAAAAAGGCAATTAAATACGACAAACAAGAAGGCGCAGATAATTGCAGACTTTCGGAACAAGTGAAATAATACAGCCAAAAACGTTACAGAAACTACAATTGCAAGTCTAATGGCAAGCATTCCAGAAAAGCTCGCAGAATTTATTAAAAAAAATAAATAATCTTTCTTAGCTTAATAAAATTTTTTTTATTAATCGCATTTTTCAAACACATTTGGTTTTGAAGATAGAGGATTTTAAAGTTAGTAATATTTTTCGCACTAAGTCCTTAAATTTTTCAATTTTTCAAACAATTTTTAGATTTTCTAAGCTCATGTGTAAAAAGAAGTTAAAGTTGTGGTACACAATATGAACAACAGCTTCATATGATAAATTTAGATGGTACAAAATTTGTTCATCTAGACTGAAAGAGTTAAACAGTTTCGAGGCATGATGACTGGATTATGTTAAAATTAAATGAATATTTAAAACTGAATCCAAAATTATAATAGAAAAACGTATTTATTTGCATTTAAATGATAGTATAATTATATAGATATGAGAGTGGGTTAAAGTTAAAAGTGAGTTGAAAAAGTTAAACATTCTAAAAGAATGAATTCAATAGGAGTTTGCAATGTTTTCTTTCGTAGGTTACATTATGCTTTTTTGTATTAAACTCAGCTTTTGAGATTTAAAGCCTAATATAATTTCATTTAAGGCTACTTTCACTCAATTAAGAAGCTTTAAGACCTTTTATGGGGTTCACATATCTCTTTGTTATTTTAGACTTTGTATAAGATGCCTATTGTTATTATTAACTACCCTTTCTTAAATTCCTTTCTTACCATTATCATAAAAACTGGTTGTGAGGAAAATTTGGTGTGTGGATGTTTTTGTGTAGTTTTTGCATGTTTAAATGTTGTGTGTTGATTTGGGATTGTGCCTCTCCTAACCAGATGGATTGTCAATATTTTAATTCTTATAATCTGAAACTAATTTATTCAAATTTAGATTTAATATTCAAATTTTTAATTTTTATTATTGCAACTTTTAAATAATTTTAATGATTTTATTTTTGTAAATTTTTAAATAATTAAAATCAAATTAATGTTTAAAAATGACTATTAAAATATTTTATTTCAGCCAATAAAATTTAAATTAAATATTTTTAAATAAAATAATCTTCTCAAGTAAAGTTCAGATTATAATGAGATATATTGAAAATTGATTGATGGATCTAAGTGAAAGCAATAATATTGATCATCATAAAGATGATAAGAAATGTGAATGTAATAAATGTTCTGTCAAATGTGTGAGTTCTCTTAACACTGGTCGTGACAGAAAACATCTAAACACAGATTTTAATTTATTAGCTCTTATGAAAATTTGTTGTTGTTTTGTGCTTTCTTGTACTCTTTGTATGATTGCCATGATAAATTTCTTGATTTTCTTTACTATTTCTATGATTTTTATAATATGTCACCTTTATAGAGTTCCTAATACACTTAAATTAATATTTTGTAGTACAAAATATATTTTAAAATTCATGCAATATTTCTGTTCTAACATATTTATCAGGACCTTAATCATTCAGACCAGAAAGTAGTAAGCAACACAAACGATGTTTCCAAAATAATATTGAATCTGACGTACACAAAGAAAATAAAGAATTATCGAAAGTTCCAGCTCGAAACAGTTTTATAGCCTATATTGATATCGATAAAAAATTATCCGAAAATAAAATAAACCAATGTCAAGAAAAGAAAGATATTTCAGATTCTCCGTCGAAAGATTTAAAAAATCATTATGATGATAACGATGACGTTATCATAGCAAGGTCGAGTAATGAATCTCAGTCAAGATCATCTTCAGAGAGTTTGAAAGAACACAAAATACATCGCGAACAAAGTAAAACAGAATTAGAAAAAGAGGTAAGTTACAAAATATTTTAATTATTAGCTTTAAATATGAATTTAATGTCTTATAATTCTCTAATAACTCTTTAATTAGATTTACTTGCCATCCCATTATCATTATTATTGGGTTCTTGATCAAAAGAAGTTTTTATTAACGCAAAACTTTATTTCTATCACAATTCAAGTTTAAAAAAATATTTTCGAGGAACTTTTGTACTTTCTATTTTACACAAACCATTATAAATAAAAATAAATTATAAATATAGACATTGTTACTAAGAATTTAAATTTATATATTGTTTTTGTTAAAATTATAAAGTTAATAAAATTTGTCACAAAGTTTTTTGTTGCATCTTTTATTAAATTTTCATAAATTTAATCGTTTCCTAATTACATTTCCCATTCTATAACACAAAATTTTCATTTTGATTTCATAAAATTATTTTTTAGATTCGGTAACATAACATTTTAAAGATAAAATTAAAATCGCAATAAGTAAAATACGTTTTAAAGATACAATTAAAATCATAATTATTTTTAGAATTATTACAATACATGTTTTTTAAAAATAAAATTAAATTCGAAATTTGTTTGAATTAATAACTTTTAAATTACTCCTTCTTTAGATAAAATAAAATTATATTTTTAATAATAATTAAGTTTTTAGTTTAATTAAACAACTTTTAAATTACCTTCGCATTTCTGTGAAAATATACTTTTTAAAATAAAAGTTATATTTCTTAAAAAATTGAAAATTATATTTTGATTTAAAATTTATGAATTATTATCGAAAGTTACAAAATAGTTTTCTAGTTTATTTATTATTTCTCAAAAATTAAATTTTATGTTTCCTATTAATTTACAATGCATTTTATTAATAAATCTATTTATTGGTTTTATGTTCACAAAAAAATTAATTTTATATAAATTACTTTTTTACGCTATTTTATAAAAATCTCATTTTAACCTAATCTGTAAATAAAAATGTAAAATATTGCATTATTAAATTGATTATTTTTCAAATTCGAAAATTTTATGAACTTAAAAAAGCTACTTACAATTAGTTTCGAAAGTTTTCCAATTCCTTTTTACAATAATGAATAACACTGACTTTCTTTTATATCAAAATTCGAAAGCCAATTGAAAATATTTATTAATTTTGATGGTTTAACCGTCATCGTCAGAACAAATGATTTTTCAAACGAAATTTACTTATATAGTACAGTTAATGATTATTCAATCAATACGTAATCAGTACATAATTTAAAAACTCTCAACAAAGTTGTAGAGAGTGCAGTTTGAACGTTAATTTTAGGATCCAAAGATCTAATATGTAACGCTTCACATGTCACTCTCTCGCAATAATTTTTAAATTGAGTGCACAGAATTTTAAAGTGCTGTGAAGTTATATTTCTTTTACAATGTATTCTATGTCCTGCAATGTTACTTCCACCTTCATTGCGACTGTGTTCCTGGATTCCCTTACAGAGAAGACGTGAAGTCTCTCCAATGTATGTGGCGTTACACCCATTACATGTATATTGTTAAATGTGATCCGAACACAATCCCAATGGCGTTGGAGATTTATTGCAAAACATGCTTTCAATTTTCTGGGTCCGGGATATTACTTTTAAACTTATTGCATTATCTAAGGCTTTCAAAATAGAATTTTTAAATATTTTAAACCCCTCTGAATATGGTACAGTTAACACATAACCAATTTCCAAACTTTTATCATTAGTGTTGCAAGATTGCTCTTGATCTTGAACATATAAAATTTTAGTATTACTTTTTTGTCAATTAATTTATCAATAGTTTCCTTTGTTAATTTCTCCACTATCGATTTTGAATATCCGTTACCATATAATAATTTGTTTAATTTATTAAGGCTGTTATGACATCCTTTATATATAAATGAAAGAGCCAATGAGCGAAAAATAAGACCTTTAATCATATTCCGACGATATTTTGATTCTCAGAAACTGATCGGTGTTGTATACGACCCCGTGTCAGTTTTCTTTCTGTAAATCTCCGTCTCATAACGTTCGTTTTTTCTCTCAATTAATAAATCAAGAAAGGACAATTTCTTATCTTGTTCTTTCTCCATAGTAAACTTTACATTTTAATGCAAAGAATTTATATAATTTAAAAATGGAGAAATATCTGATTCATTTTGAAAAATCAAAAAAATATCATCAACATAGCGTTTATACGCTAGAGGTTTCCGACCGACAAAAGAATCGATTTTATCTTCAAAATTCGAAAGAAATATTGAAGCCAAAGTGGGGGCTAATGGTGAACCCATAGCTACTCCATCAACTTGTTTGTACCAGTGATTATTGAACAAAAAATGCACATCTGACGTGGCAAAACTTAACAATTCACGAAATGCAACTTCATCAAGTATACTATGATTAGTAGTATTACTTCTCCAAAGATTGCAACACATCATCTATTTTTCATCTATTTTAAGGGCCTTTGAAAAAAACATTTTTCAATGTCTAATAAAGTTTTTAAATATACTTTATGAAAAGTTTGTTTGAATTTGCACTTCGTCAAAATAATTTATTATTTTTTTTAAATTTGAAAGTTTTAAAATTAAAAATGATTTCAAAAGAAAAAACAACAAAAATAAAATACTTATATAAAACAATTTTTACAGCCGTAACAATTGATTTATTTTAATAAAAGTTTTGAAATAAGAATTTTAAAATAAATAATAAACTGATTAAAATTTATAATATTTTTAAGAAATAATTTTTTAAAATAAATTTTTTTTAAAATAAAAAAAATAATTTTTTAAAATAAAAATAATTTTTTTATGGTTAATTTAAATTTAATAATTTTATGATAAAATTTTATAAAAAAATTTTTAGTTATAATTTCAAAAAATTAAATTTATAATTATAAGTTAAATTTTACTAATTAAATTGGAAGAAAAATTGAATAGATGCATTTCGGTGAAATAATAAAGTTATCATTAATAAAGTTTTGTGATAAATATGACTTCTGATATTTCGGATAATGAAAATGGCATAATGTAAAATTATTAAATTAAGTGAACTCTTATATTGTTTTCTAATTTTTATTATTACAGTTTGGATGATTTAATGAGGAATCCGTAGTCAGACTTTCATACTTCGATATCGTTCTTGTTTGAAAATAAGAGTGAATCTTTATTATTCTTACAACTATCAACTATTACATTTTTTATTTATTTAATCTAATTATAAAGAATTTTTAAACTCTTTAAATTTAATTTTCAGTTTAATAAATCCTTTTTCAAATTATTTAGATTTAATTTTTGATTAGTAACATTTAAATGTGAAATTATGTTCGAACAATCTTAATCATAAAACACTCTTAAATTCCGAAAAGTTAGTATTAACCGTCGGGGTAGAAGAGACAATACGCAAAATAGACTATAACAAACAAATTAACATACTGAATGTTTCGAAATATTCCTCCCAATAGTCATTTTTTAATAAGTTTTTTAAGAACCAAAAATGAAAAAGATAATACAATGTATGGACCATAAGTTCAGTAATTGACTTACATTTAACTTTCAACTATAGTTAGATAATTTACTATTTAACTTTTATTTATTCAATAAATTTGGCGATATCGTGAAGAATGAGCAAGATTTGGAAACAATTGGATTAATTACATCAATAATTTGATAAGACCGATAATGATTTCAAACAATGGTCATAAATATTTTTAAAAGTAAAGGGGACAAACATTTGCAAATGTCGTGTTTTGCGTATATTGTTTCAGAGTTGTTCTGAACCTAAAATGGCTGATTGCTAATTTTAATTCTTATTTTTTAAAATTATTTAATTTGATTGAGTTTTAACGTTAAATATATAATAGTTTTGTAATGAATTTTTTAATATTAAAATTATATTTATTTCATTTTGCATATATTTATGTATTTATTTATATTATCTCTTTCCATGTTCTTACTTGATGACCTTACCTTAAGTGGTCGCTCCAGTGAATAGAGAAGAGATAAATTAACAATATTATAATAATATAATAAAATTTAATATTAAAAATATAAATGAATAATTTTATAAGAAATTAAAAATCAGTAATTATTTATCGTTTAATTATTTTTAAAGTACAGCCGGATCAAACTATTTTAAGCAAACATTTTCAAATAATTCCAGTCAAAAATTAATAAATCTTTAGATGTATTACAAATAATGAATCAGATTTATTAAGAACATTTAGACAAGTCTCATTTGAATTTTTATTACAATCACATTTAGAGTCATTACGACTCTCAGAAGGTCTTTCATCGTTTGTCATCATTCTAATTGGTATTCTTATTTCTATTTTTAATCATGATTATTCGAACAATTTATCTAAGTTATTTTTTAAAATATTTAACTTCTAAAAAAATATTAATTAAAAATAATAATTTTAACCATTTCTTAATAAAACCCAAAATAATAAAAATGTTATCAAATTATTAAAAATGCATTTAATTTAAATTATATTAAAAATATTAAACTTAATTTTAATTGTTAAATTAAAGATATGAACTTATAAAATGATTATTTTAATTATGTTCGAATAATCAATCACTTTAAATTTAATAAAAAATACCAATTTCCTTCTGGGTGGGAGAATCACCATTCTAAATTCAATATACTTAAACCAACATACATCATCAATACATTTACACATTCAAACAATTTAAAATATTCCTAAAGAAGATTCTTTCAATAATAAATATCTAAATTCGTTACAAGAGAACGATCTATGATTGATGTATGATTTTGCAAAATTACTTCCCTTCATAACATAAACCGTTTAATAAAGATCCTGTAAATTGGTTCAGTAAATACAAAGTTAAAACTAAATTATTTTGAAAAGGTTAAAACTTTTGGTCGTTAATTTCTTTTATTTCTTTATTCAGAAACAATTAGTATGATTCATAGCTCCTTGCTCCTAAATACCTAATTTCCTGTTTCTGTGATCAAACACACCCAATTTTTTTATTTTGTGTTGTTTAAAATTTTTTTTCATTCAAATAATTCAATTATCATTCTTTATATAAGTAGTTAAAGAAAGTTCGAAAATCTTCATAGTGTTTTTTTCTAGCTTTTTTAAAACGTTTTATAAACATTTACTAGTTTTAATTTTAAATAATTTGCAAAAAACTATTTTTATTCAAATATTTTATAAAAATATTTTTCATAACTTAATTTAATAATTAATAGTTCCTAACTTCCTTTTTAATTAAGAAAATAATATTTAAAAAATAATAATTAAAATAATAAATAATTTTTAATTAATCAGAAAAGACGATCAATTCTGAATGTTTTAATTATAGTTGCTGTTATGGAAAATCTTTGTTGTTAATAAATGTATAAATCCATATTTCGGTTGTGTTAAGCACAGTAAAAATTACGTTTTAAATAAATATATTTTGGGTGCTACCTTAAATATTTTCTTAATCTTTACTCTCGAATTTTCACATTTAAGTGTGATAGAAAAATGTTGTCATATAAATGAAA
Source organism: Girardia tigrina (assembly GCA_001938485.1). NCBI lineage: Eukaryota > Metazoa > Platyhelminthes > Tricladida > Dugesiidae > Girardia > Girardia tigrina. The sequence goes on from MQRK01235401.1 coordinate 38,737, forward strand.
ATTGTTTTTAAATTTTTTTACGGTCCAACTGAAAATGCTACCTAACCTGGAAATATGTCTTAAAATAATCAATCGTTTTAGGGTCATTCATATACAATAAAGGTTACTTGGTGTAGAAAAACAGAATAATTTCTTTAGCATATAACTGCGAACAACTGATCAACAGTAAACATTATGTTATAAAAATATGTGATAAATGCTTCGTTCCATAAAAAACATCGGCAATTCATTTCTTATAACAATTTCTTTGGACTTTTGAAACTTCACCACAATATTGGTTTCTCTAAACATCATTTCAATCAAGTAAATTTACGATAACATTTTTTTGTACAATTAAACTTTACTTTTAAATAAGTTTACTTTTATTTTTTTTAATGTTTTTAATTAAAGATCTTAAGATTTGAAACGGCTTTACTTTGTCTATTTTTAATATTAAGTAATGGGCTGTAGTGTCTTTTTGAATTTTATTCACAGAACTGCCACTCGTAATGTGAATCAAAACTAGTGCAAAAATCGTTAATTGGAGAATTAAATCGTCATCTCAAAACCTATTAAACGTATTAATAAGTGTCGGAACTAATTTTTTTGAGTTGATGGAGATCGATCCGGAGGCGCTCTCTGACAGTCAATCGACAAGTGACTTTGGGAGTCGCAATCGACACTAGTACACGGCATGTTGTTACGATTGAGTTTATGGCGGTCTTGTCCGACATTGACCGAAGCGAAGTCACCTCGGCCCGCGTTGGTTACTTTGTGAACGTAAATGATTTGACTTGCCGCTGAACGAATCGGCAATTCTTTCGTCGAAATTAAACACCAGGTTCAGAATGTTCCTCTCGGTGATCGTGATGTGATTTTCCCGTCAGAATTACTCGATTTTAAACCAGTTGGGATTCTTTGTAGAAGTTTTTTTCGAATTTCAAGAGGTGAATATAATCCTTGTCTGGTGGTTTTAATTTAAGGTCGATTGTGCTGTCTTTTATTTTGGGTGTCGTGATAACGAAGACGATTAAGAGATGTAACTCATCAACTAATATGAAGTCGAAAATTTGAATTAGAAAATTTTTTATTTAATTAACAAATATAAAATGAAAATTTGTGATTATCACAAACAATAGTTATTTTTTTGTTATTGTCGTTTTCTGTTTTTAAGTCTAATATTGGGAACTGTTTTTTATTTAAATAATAATATGAGATTTTAATATATAAATATTTATAAATATTAATATAATTTAATTTTTTGTCACTACAATGAGCATTCTTAATCGAGTCGATCAAGTTCTTGATCATTGTTTGCATTGTAAAAATAGAATCTCTTCTATTTCAAAGCATGAGTTTTCTGTTTTAAAGAAATGATTTGATTCACATTATAGTGGCAGTTCTGTGAATCATTATTAAAAAAGACACTACAACTTATTAATTATTCAAAATGAGCAAAATATAAAAACGTTTTAAAACTTAAATTATTTTATTAAATTGTAAAACACTTTTGTCATTAATATGCAATTATATCTTCAAATAATATATATATATATATATATATATATATATATGTAATAATTGTTTTATATCTTATTGTAAAAAATATTTTATTTTATATTTTATATAGTTTTTGTTTAATGCTTTTTTATAATGTTTTTTTTATCATTTTTTAATTTATTATTTTAAAGATCTACATAATTGCTAATTAATAAATGAGTACCATGGCAAAATAATAATAAATGAACCCATGTCAACACTATCTACGTGTTTATACCAATTATCATTAAGCAAAAAATGAACATTTGATGTTGCAAAAGTAAGTAATTCACGAAAAGCAAACTCCTCAAGACTATCATGTTCACCACTATTACATTTCCAGAGATCACAACACAGATCAATTGTTTCCATCAATGGGACATTGGTGAAAAGACTTCCTTTCGAAAATTATCGAAATTTTTTTTTAAATTCAGCCTGAAGATGGTGGAAAATCCCTTGAAATATATTGCGACAATAAAATTTGATTTTAATGGCGTTCTTGATTTTAAAAAAAAATATTGTTAGCATATTGTATATTATTGTATATATCTGTTGATTTCAAGTTTAAGTTTATCGAGTTGTTTTGAATTTAATTAAAAAAAGTTTTATCTTTTTTTGAGTTTGGTTTATTCACAAAGAAAGTTTGATAACATTATTAGTTCAAATCTTATTATGTTTTTCATTTATTTCCTGTTTTTTATATAATTAATAATTAAATCTGGGATTTATTTTTCATTTTAAATATTAAAAATGAAAATTCAAATTTCAGTTGCAGAAAGATTATAAAAGTAAAGAAACTGAGATTGATATTTCATCTTTAAAAGCTACAAATGATGAGAATATTCAGAAAGAACTGGAAAAAGACATAAGCCCTCCAGATGTGGTAGAGAGTTCAGGCAATAAGAGAGCAAGACAAAAACGCCGTGAAAGAAAACGCAATCAAGGTAATTTTAATTAGTTTTTGATTATTTTTTTACTTTTATTTATTATTAAGTTTGTTAAAAATAGGTTTCAGTGTGAACTATTTGTTTTATTTATTACAATTACGACAGGTTTTTTTCTAAATTGAACGTCTCAGGCGTTCAGTCCATTAAGACAACGATCATTCAGAATAACAACTATGGCGATGCGAGAGCGAGCGCAGCATTGTGGCCGCGGTGGGTTCGCACTGGGGGGTGGACTGCGGGACGCGGGGGGCTAAAATTCACTATTTCACCAGTGTCTGTTGAGCCACAACGACTCTCGTCCAATGGTCTCATCATTATCGTTAGCCGATCATTTTTCAAAGCAATTTCGTTCATATTTTTGTTATAAATGTTCCATTTGAATTGATTGAGACAGAGAATAACGTATTGGTTATCATTATCGACATTATTTTGCGATAATTCGCATACTTTCTCGATCAAAATTTTAATGATGAAAATTGTCTATTCCGAAATGATTAGAAAAATTTGAATAAGCGACTTCAGATTGGAAAATAAATACAAATCATATTTTGAATTGACGGGTTCTAATAACAGTGAGATATCGGTCCTCGAATTTTGAATTTCTGAAATCAGTTCTCTGAATCTGTCACATGAACAAATATTTCCTTTGGAAAGCAATTCCCGTGAATTATCGACGACCAAATTTGTCGGTTGTTTTTGTAAAAAAGATGATCCATTCGATTCAATCCCAAAAAACGAAATAACTTCTTCGAGGGTTGAGAAACTTTTCCGCATAATTTATTTGAAAATTTTAAATAACCTTTAATTTTCGATTAATTCAAATATCGTCAATAACATGTTGTTATTAAAAAAACGTAAATCTTCCAAAAGAAACATAAAACCTCGCGCCAAAATTTTTATTTATAATCAAATTTATTCAGCTAAACAAATAAATTCGATTTTTTTTTCGACATATTAATAATAAAAAAATACAGTTTTTTTTAATTTCAATATTTTACCCGTTTAAACTTAGAATTAGAATTAATTTTTTTGAAAGATAAAGCAAAAAAAACTTTGAAAACAGTTAAAATAAATATGAAATTAATCTCAAAAAGACCACATTAATTTAGCTCCAGATTCGATTTTTTGATAGTTTGGGATAAATTGTAGACTTCTGTTCGAATATTCAAATAATAATTATGAGATTGTTCATTATTTCGATTGCGGTTGGATTTCTTTTGTTCTGTAGCGGCGTTCGATTTCTCCATTTTCAATTTATTATTTCACTACATTCGTTATTGATTTGCTCTCTCAACTGAGCCTCATTCTTACAATCAAACAAACTATAAATGGTTAATTTGTATTACATAAAATTTGAAAATAACTTGACAACCAATATTTTAATAAAAATATATTATTAGTCTCTAAATTTGAAGTTTTTAAAGTTATTTTAATAAATTTAACTTTTACAATCTTATTAAATAAATATAATATAAATTTTAAAAGTCACTTTTTAAATATTTTTGAATTATTTCTCGGAGTAATTTTTAAATGTTTGATATGTTTGAATGTTGTGTGTTGATTTTGGATTGTGCATCTTCTACCAAAATGACTGATTAATGTTTTAATAATGTTTTAATAAAAATTTTAATAATAAAAAAACAATTATCAGCCATCTGGGTTGAAAAGATAATAATAATTTTTATCTGAAACTAATTTAATTTAAGTGAAATTTTAATGTTTAAATTTATTTTTTATTAAAATTGAAGATCACTTTCAAATTTAAATGGTTTGAACAATTAATTTCAAAATTTTTAAAGGAATTAATAAATTTATTATTTTCAAAAATAATTGAAATTCATTTTAATTTTAACCAATAAAATTTATGAGATATTTCATCAGATAATTTGAAATTAGAATGAAAAATCCATTTGAACGATGAAACTTCGAGATTTTTGTTAATAATTGTCCTGAGGAAAAATCAACTTGTTATAGTAATAAGGCTATTGTATGAGCAATACTCCTCTATGGAACCGAAAGTTGGACAATAAATCAGAAGAGCTTTGATAGACTTAAAGCATTTGAAATGAAGTGCTACAGACGAATGCTGAAGATTACGAGACAAGAAAAGAAATAGAAATACTAGATAAATGACCTGAATCAATAAAAGAGACTATCAAGAGAAGAAAGCTGAAATTCTAAGGACATCCGATAGGAAAAGAAGCATTAGTGAAGGCTATGGATTGAAGGAAGAGTGGAAGAAAAAGAACAAGAGGAATACCAAATAGACAATGGACAGACGATTTTAAAGAATTAAGTTGATTGAACTTGGAAGGTCTTAGAAGAGAGGCTACAAATAGAAAGATCAGGTGAAGGTTTTGTGATGTCTTAATTACTTATTTATACTTACACTTCAGTACAAATATACTTATACATTAAAATCCCATATTCTTGTTTGTTACAAAAGTTGGTGCCTTTATCCAAATGCTCTCCAAAATATCAATCCATTATTTCAGTAATCAATAGTCAAGAATCAGAAAAGAATTACCGATGATTGAAACCGAATATAGCAATGATTAAAATTAATTGCTGTTATTTTATTATTGTAATTGAGAGATTTGTTTAACTGAATGATTTCTTTACATTTTGTAAATATATACTTTGGATAACGTACTTTTTTATTTGTGAAATTATAAAATAGTTCGGTTAATCACAGTTTCCAGATGAAACACGTTAGGTGGTTCTGTTACCGTTAAGATCATCGAAGTCAAAGATTTGAAAGCCACTGCGCGTGACATCCATTACCCTATCGCTCCCTCTGGTAAGCTCCACCAGAATCTCGGTCCATTGAAATCGACAAATCCGAAATGGAATGACGAGAGCTGTTTGGACGTGACTTGTAGATATATGATGACTTTCACAGTGTAACACGACGTGAGCATTCTTAGTTGAGTTCATGCTGCGAGTATTAATACTTTAAAACCTTACAAACTTACATGCAGTCGATGTGTAAGTAAAAATTGAAGTGTAAGTTGCAGAGAATGAGTTTCCATCCGCTTAGATAATCCTATATGTTGTTCACTGTGTAGTTTATATATTTTAATCATTTAAATTAAATCCTTCCATGACATCTTTTTAAAAAAACCTAAATGAACATAAAAGTAATGATACCACATTCTCATGTCCTCTTGGTAAATCACTATTAACATGTCAATGTTTACCTGTTAAACACTACTTAATCTTCGATGTTGAAAGATTACCCAATCTGTCATCTGTAAATGTTAACCTGTAATCATTAACAATCTCAGTTATGGTCGCTGATAATCATAAATATTTTTATTGAGTTATTAAGCCTATATGATACGGTTAAATCTTCGGAATACATAAATAACCATATGAGATGTGTTGGGGTTACTTTTGGTGAACTTTAAATTTTTGATATTTTTGAAAAATCATATTTATATTTTAGATAAATTAAAAATAATTTTCGACTAATTAAAATGAAATAATCTTTTAAATAAAAAATTTAAGTTTATAGATAATATTTTTTACTAATTAAAATAAATAAGATTTTATAAAATATATATTTTATAGGTAACATTTCT